>PVIJ01002567.1:13470-157280 GCA_004024925.1 Scalopus aquaticus | reverse complement strand
TCCACTAGGCCAGCGATACTTACTTCAGAGGACCTTGTTTATTCATTCCTACCGCAGGGCCTGCCTGGCGCTCTGGCCGTGTCTCATCTTTTGCAGGAGGCGCACCCTGGCCACCATCTAGATAGCTCCATCTCACTAGCTACACCCCCGCCGCTGCCACTTACTCTTTTTCCATAGTGCTCGCCCCTCCTTTCATACGAGAGTCGACTTATTTCTGATGCTTGTGTTGGTCTTCTCCGGGCAAGCATAAGCTCTGTGAGGGCAAGGAGCTGGTGTTTCCACAGACATGACAGGTCTCTTAGCCTCATTCACCTCCGGGCCTCCCTGCTCGCTTCCGCAATCACCCGTAGATCTACCTCTCCAGCCTAGGCCTTTTGCTCTTCCTCCACTCACTGCCCTCCGCATGGTGGCTGATGCCCATGAGCACAAGGAACAGCCGGGCTGCCGCTCTTCAGCTCTGGCCTTCAGCCCGCTGCACTCCTGTCTGTCCACTGCTCCTGTGGACACACGCGCCTTCCCATCCACACACCCCTCTGGCTTCCTCTTTTCCTTCCAGACAGGAGCCCATATCTGCCCACATCTCTGTCTCTGCCTCACTTCCATATTGTGCCACCACCACCACTCCCCCAAGCAGTTGCAGCAGCCTCCCTCCTGCTTGTGATCCTGGCTAGTCCCTTCCCCACCCCGTAGCCAGAAGCTGCTTTTAAAATGTAAAAATGTAAATCACCTCCTGTCCCAACCTTCCAGTGCCTTTCTGTAGCCCCTGAATATCTTCTGTAGCTTGCGAACTTGTCACCCTGCAGAACTCCTCCCGTAGCCATTTCCTCCTCAAACCCACACCCCTCGCTCAGCGGGGCCTCCTCTGTTCTTTCTCTGTGGGTTGCCCACCAGCCCTTGTCTCCCGTCCTCTCCATCTGGATTCCTTCTGCCCCTTACACCACCAGTCGGAGCCTTACATGTGCCTCCATAACGTGTGTTCCCAGGGAAGGGAAGGCCCCAGGTTCCCTGCCCCACCCTAAGGTAGAGCGGAGCTGGGCAGGGAGGTGAAGCTAGAAAAGACTGGGGCAAGGACTGAGAAAGGAACAAGCAAAGAGAGATGAGGAGAGGAGACTGGAGGAGGCACATGGAGCAGAGCATGTGAAGAAACTGCTTGCTTCCCAGCCTTGGCCTTGTGCCAGGGACTTAGGGGACATGGAAGGAGACATTTGAAAGAGACAGAGATGTGGGTGAGAGACCTGTGGGGAGCCTGACAATGGCTCCTTTGTCTTAACTTGTATTTTGATTTTGCTCTTTTCCTTCAACTTGTCTGGCCCCTTCTGTCCATTTCCTGTGGGTTCCCACTAGAAGGTGCCTTAGACTTGGGGCAGCTTTTGGGCCTCAGTCGCTCTGCTTTGGGCCAACCCTGTTTGACTGGGCATTTGCCCACGAGGGGATGGGTGACTTGGGTGTTTTATTGGAAACTGTTTTCTTTCTTTTGCACACTGGCTGTATTGAAGTTCTTTTCCATGGAAGGTCTTACACGCTAAGTACATCTGTTTTTATGCAGCGGATGGAAGAACCTATTTGGAGCATGCAAGGTTTGGGGGCCTTGGGGTGCCCCTCATTGTGCCCACTAACACCTCCTGGGCAACTCCAGCGACTGCTCTCACCGTCCCTCAGCCCATCTTCGTCCTTTGCAGCGCCCTTTCCCACGGTCTCATATATTCTTTGTTCATTGGTTTCCTCCTGGTGGGAATGTAAGCCCCAGGAGGGCCGAGCTTCTGTGCAGCTGTGTCCCCAGAACGGGGACAGGTCTGCTGTGAGCTGACCCATCTTCCTCAGCACTTGTGTGCTCCATGAACAAAGAGAACACACTGCTTTTAAAAAGCTGCCAATTCCTGTGATACTTAAAGTAATATTTTAATTAGTTGGGTAAGACTATCCTAAGGCAGAATGGGAAAAAGAAATTAACTATTCTGATTTTGGCAGATTAAGAAATACTGTTTTGTGTTTTAGTAGAAAGCAGAGAACAGCCCCGCCCCGTCCTCCTTGTTTCTTGTCATTTACACAACACAGTATTTTTAAATGCCTTTTTCTTTGGTAATATTTTTATTCAGAAGCAAAAATTGTTTTGTGTTTGCTTTTGTTTTTTTGTGTGTTTTTTTTTTTTTTAATAAAGCACTAGAGATTTTCTAATAGTCAAGCATTGCCGATGGCAGGAGACAGCCTGAATGCCAAAATAATGTATAATTAGGTCTATTCATTATCTTGCCACATGCTTAGTAAATGCCAAGGGTTTATTGCTGCAGTAAAAATCACTGAGATATTTAAGTTTATCTTTTGAAAATATGTTTTAAAACTTACAGGTTTTGCGGGCCTCCCCGGTGGCGCAGCGGTTAAGTGCTGCGCTGTGGAGCTGTCGGCAGAGGCGATGCAAGTTCGACGCCCAGGCCGGGAGATTCCCACATGGCGCGGCAGACCTCTTCTGCCTCGCCTGCTGGTCCCCTCAGCAGTGTATTTCTGATCTGCCTGTTCTGCTCCCCACTCTGTCTCTGGTGAACCCTCTCGCCGCTCCACACCTCTGGCCTGTGCCCCAGCTTTTATGTATAAAAAACAAAACAACAAAAAAAAACTTACAGGTTTGCCCCTCCCCCCATCAGACAGTGGCAGATTATTATACAGAATTTATTCCTTTGCCCAGGAATCTTGCAGATGAATACTTCAGATTTTGTAGGGTCTCGTTTTACTTTTTCTTTTTCACTATACATTCTGGGGGCTCACTTTGTTATCCATTTAGAAGAAAAAATGTCCTAATTTTGTTAATTATTAGGATTGAATTTTTTTTTAATGAAAAGCAATATTTTCTTTAAAAAAAGAAAATGTGAAAGTAGGGATCTTTGGCCCACAAGATCTGTGGTGTCCCCCTCCTTGGACTTTGTGACTAATTATCTCTGGGTTGTATTTAGAATTGTTTCGTTTGTCCCAAAGAAGGAAGTGGCAGCAGGGGTGGCAATGGCAGCTTCAAATTGTGGTTTATCCCTCATCCTCCAGACCCCGTTACTGGGGGCCTGGGATGGTCTTGGGGATTGATTGATGGAAATGTCCTAAAACTGGGTGTGGTGATGGTTGTACAACCTGTGAAATACAGTGAACATCATTGAATTCTGCGCTTAACCAGATGTTAGAAGCTTAACCTCAATAAAATTAAAGAGAAACTGGTTTAATCCCCCTTGCTTGGGCTTCGTGGCTTCTTCTATAAGTTCTCTTCACAGTTGCTCTGCCCTCATCCCCCATGTATTCCACATTTCCTTAATTTCAGTGATTCTGAATCCTATATAAACTTAATGCCCCTTTGATCGCATTTAAACCCTGGGGCTTAGACTCCCAAAATCTGTTTGTGGTGTGACACAGGTAACTTCCTGCCTTGGTCCAGATCAGTAACCAAAAAAAAAAAAAAACCAACCAGAGAATAATAGAACTGTTACACTGGGATGTTGTGAATGGAAAACAAAATCACATACTTAAGTCACTCTGTTAACGTTTGCTATACTTTACTGCTAATTTTCTTTAAGAAGAATCTGAATAGTTGGGGCAATACAACAAGGGATGGGCACTGACAGACTGGAGCCAGACTGTGGGTTCACGGCTCCTCCACTCTCAGCCGTATGACAGTTTGGGTGACACACTTAACAAAGCTCTGCCTTCATTTTCTCATCTGGACTTGAGATTTTTAATAAAGTTAGGAGATAAGGTGGTTACAAGAATAAATGATAATAGTCCATGTATTTTATAGCTTGATCAAAGGAAGCTCTCAGTAAGTTCTTGTTTTTTAAGTTTGTCTTCGGCACTCAACCACCCCTTGCCCTTTTCTCTTTTTTAATCATCATTATTTTTTATTAATTAACTTTATTTTTTATTTATATCTTTATATTATTTTGTATTCCCCATAGGTTCCCCACCACCAGTTCTCCCGTGAACCATCACCATAGTCCCTCGTGCTCTTTTCTCCCCCATTTTGAAACCTTATCCTCCCCCTACCTTGCTGAGTGCCTCTCTTTTATGGTTGCCTGCTAGCTTTTGTTTTGGTTTTGTTGCTGTTATTGTTATTTTCTCCTCCTGATCCCTTATTTTGTTCCCCTATGTTCTTCCTATAAGTGAAACCATTTGCTATGTTTCTTTTTCCTTCTGGCTTATTACGCTGAGCATGATCCCTTCTAGCTCCATCCATGTTGCTGTAAATTGCAATGAGTTTATCTTTTATGATTGCTGAGTAGTAGTCCATTGAGTATATGTACCACATTTTCTTGACCCTTACCCTTTTCTAAGCTGACTTTTGACTCCATTGTGCTATTAAGATGATTTTCACCAGGGTTGTAGAGGTACCGGTGGGGAAATCGCTGGCCTCTGTTGGGCATCCCCCTACTGACCACTCTGTCCTTGGCAATTTGACCTCCTTGCCATTTCCTTCCTCAGTTTCCTCGCTATCACTCCTGGCAGGTGTTAGCAAAGATCACTCCTTGCTGATCTTTATCAGCTTTTTCTTCTTCTAATGTGAATTTGGTGTTCTTAACCCTGGTCTCTTTTTTGAACCCCAGATGATTATTTCCTTCTACTTGTACTACGTACCCCCAGGTGGTTGTCAAGACCCTAAAGTCCCCAGATTGAAACTGTGCTGCTTCTCTTCTTGCCTCTCCTTGTGTGAACTAAGCGCTCCGCGCTCTGAGGTGCATCCTCTCCCCCGGCCCTTGGTATCTGTGCTCTCTGGCTTGGTTGCTAAGAGTAGCTGAGTTCCCTGTGGTCTGAACTGGACCCTTGTCATTGTGTGGCGCCTCTCCACCTGCTGGACCCTCCCTCCCTCCAGTGACTTGTAGAAAATCCTCAGCAGTTCACTTGAAAACAAATGGGACTGTGTCTTGGCACTATTTAAAAATATTTCGTCTTGGAAGTGCTTGCAGTGGTATGCTTGTTAATTCATGTATCCGGTTACTTGAAGCCTCCTGTAGGCTCCCAGGCTCTTGTCCTAGCTTCATGCTTTGTCTGTTGTTCCTTTGTCTCCTCTCACTGAAGTGTGTGTCCTCTTTTTGTAGCTGAACATCTTATTCATTCGCCCTGGCAGTCCTGCTCCGCCGTCTCCTGATCTGTGGTCAGACAGAGTCGCTGAGTCCTACCAGGTCCCTGCATGGGCTCTTCCCGTGTCTGCCTCTCCCTGTCCTTCGGGAGCCCCAGCGCAGTCGCTCTCAACCTGAGAAACTGCACAATCACTTAGAAAGCTGCTTTGAAATTCTGGCCCCGCACTAAAAGGTCGCGGAATGATTTCTGGACCCTGGATGTGTGTGCTTGTATGTGTTTTCGGCTACCCAAATGATTACTATAATGACCCTATAATTACAAAACAAAACAACTACAGATTGTAATATGAGGCCTATTCCTTTCTCTTCTCCCTCCTCCCATTTCCCTTTGTGGTAAATGCAAGGTATGTTCGGCTCCTGGAGTGGCCCATTCATCTTCGTGTGTGGACATGCAGTGGCAAGCCCGGGGCTGACTCACTTGTCATAGAAGTAGGTTATGTCTTTCATTCTGATCAGAGTCGCATTGGGAGAACATTGCACCAGGTTTTGTAGGTAGAGACTATCAGTAAGCAGGTGAACTAAAACATGAGTGACGACAGATTTTCTGAGAAACAAAACCTCTAGTTGAGATCAAGCAATCTATGTAATTACAAGATAACCTCAATTTTCAATCAGAAGGCTGCAGCTGAATGTATAGGACAGAGGCAAGTCATGTTAAAGAGCAATTAAGTGATACGGAAGAATTTAAAAAGTGAGTGTGGCAAGGGAGACACCTTGGCAGTATGCTGAATGGCCTGCTTTTCCTAAGCCGGCCCTGTCATTCTGTTTAGCGCATGCCGGATCCTCCCATTATCCAGGGCAGAAAATGCCGCTTGTCTTCTGCTTCCAAATTTCCACCAGAATCCCCGTCCCAGAACAACTGGCTTCTTTTGCTCCTCGCCCCCCTGGTGTGGGCAGCCCACGCTTTCTGCAGTTCACCTCGCCCAACCACCGCTCTCTGGTGCCCAGGCCAGACCCTCACTGGCCTGGCCTCCCTGTCCTGGCCTGCCCAGATCCTCAGTGTCCACCTGGCCATTTCAGATAGCTTGCCTAACACACTTGCCCGACTCCCCTCATCGGAATGCCTTTTCCCTCCCCTCCCATGTCTGCGGACTCCAGGCCTCTTGTCTTTTGTCACCCGTATCAGCTCTCCGCCTCCCGCGTGCCATCTGTAAACCTTTATGCATCGAAAGCAGATGTGATGGATGTGAGGAGAGCAGCTCCCGCTCTCTCTGGGGCATCATGGGGCTTTCCCTGAGTTCTTGAGCTTGCTCTCCTTTCAGAGCGTTCAGGCTGTTGCACGCACCGCACTGAACACAGCGTGGCTCTGGTGCTGCACGAGAGAAGCAGACTTGCCGGCGTGTTCGTGCCTCTGGGTGACTGCTTTTATTATGTGCTCCTTCTCTCCTCCTTTCCTGGCCTTTTTTTTTTTCTTTTTTTGGTGAGAGGGGGTATGTGTATGTAGCAGGCAGCACCCACAGACCTTGCAGTTGCACTGGGTGCTCCTTGGCAATAAGAATGAGTTCTCTGGTGGAATGCTAAAGAAAATTGTGTCTCAGTCATTTTCTTTAAACTTGACACTTTTGGGGGGGAAAATGTTGAAATTAAATGCAGTTCCATAAATGGCTCTCTGTGGTTTATGAAAAAAATGTTCTTTAACATTTTTTTTTTACACAACTTTTCTGAACATTTTAATCATCTTGTCCCACCATCTCCGAGAGCCTGCCTTACTGCTGTCCTGGCATTTGCCCCTCTAGCCTGTGCCTTCTTCTTTCTAGGCTTTTCTGGTTCCTTGGAGGGGTGAGGCAAGGCAAAGTCATCTGTAGAGGGGGATAAGTAGTTTACAACAGGGAAGCGACAGAGGTAACCAAGAGGGTTGTGAAGACAGGAAAAAGAGCGTGTGGCCCCATTTAGAGGTGGGTCAGCCCCTTTCCGACAGGGGTTTGCTGTGTGTCCGTGTTTGGACACTTCTTCTTTTTGTTTGCTCACATGAAACTGAGGAGGAGTTGTCTGGTTGGTTTAGCTGAGCTGTGTCTGCAGCACCAGGTTTCTATTTGTGGAAGATTGAAATGGTCTTAGGGAGCATATTCCCATCCGGTAAGACTCTAGGCCCTTTGTATATCTTAACAAACCAGGAATATTAATTATTTCATAACTTAAACATACCTGTGCAAATTTATCTGGTTGATTTTTGTAAAAATTGTTCTTGAATATACAAAAATGTTTTTAAAATCCTATGTTTAGCTTTATCATCATTTGGGTGAGGTTTATAATTGTATAAGCATATAGTTTATTATAGAATGTGTAATCCATAGATGAGAAAAATCCTATTGCTATAGTTTGAAGATAGCAGACATTTTTTAATAAAAACACTGCATGTTTCAGTTTATTTATAATTTCCAAAGGAAAAACTAAAACATTACTAGATAGTTTGCATATTGCTTTTGTTTTGTTTTGTTTTGTTTTGTTTTGAATAAGCAGATGAGCAGCAGGGGTTAAAAAGTGAAATATAAATGGCTTATACTTTATTTAATTTCTCAGTGGTCACATTTCCTTTTAGAGGGAAGTCCTGGATATCTTGAAATGGTTGACATAGTAAAATACTGAAACCGGTTGAAGGAATTGTTTTCGTAAAACTATAAAGTATCGTTGCCACTCATATCGCATTAAGTGAACCACAAAAATCGTGATGTTAAAAACAAATCAGTTGCTTGGTGGTTCCCTTCGGTTACTAGCTGCTGGTCCTCGATGGAGCACACACCTCCCTGAGTTGGTGTGGAAGTAGGCCATCACACGCCAAGATGAAACACCAGGTTATTTAAATCTGGCACTGAGCATGCTCACACGAAGTTCTTACTCTTGGAGACTGCAGTGTGTTCAGCTGGGGGTGAGCGCAGGAGAGAGCTCGGTGTTGCCCTTTGTCATCGGCCTGTGGGGGAGCATGTAATCGTCTTTGGGAGCCAGAACCCGAGGACAAAGAAGAGTGCAGGTTTTTTAGCCAGAGACTATTTGGTGAGTTAATTAGCTGCTTTATTCTATTTTGTTCTGATCTATCAGTTATTCCTGCAAGGCTGTGTCTTCACTTACATCTGCTGCTGGTTTGGTACTAAGCTGGAGCTTTCCCTAGAAAGTAACTTAGCTGAGATGGGGAGAAAATTGTTCCTTCCATCCCAGTCTCACTCCCTTGCAGTATTTTCAGTGCATTTCTAAGGTGACAAGTTCATAAATTGCTATGATGATACTCCTTCATGTTCTCCCTCCACAAATTTCACTTGCTCGGCCGTGCTGAATAATGCTGGCAGGTCTGCGTGCTGAGGGGGTTCAGCGTCTGTGTGTTTGTGGCACTTAGCATATTTGTCCTGTATTTTCATGAAATTGTAATATTTGCCTTTACATTTCTATGCCACATTGTAAACAGTAGTAGGTCAGATCCCTGTAGTAGACACGTAAGAATTATTTAAAGAACCTGAGGAGGGGTTCTTGGGGTGATCTGTGCAGACTGTTAACTGGGTGGTTCAGAAGTAAGTTGGCTTTGTAATAAATTGGTCACTTAGACTACTCGGGAATAAAATGAGATCAAAAACACTTTATAAAGTGTTTATAAAAGTGTTTTATAAAATGTGTGTTATATTCTGTATTCACATTTAGAATTTGTTCCATTTTTAGTTACTGAATTAGCTACCGAGAGTGTTTGCCATTTGGGACTCTTCTTAATTCCCTCAAGCTCAGAGCAGGGTGATTGCTAGGAAGATAATCTTATTTAAACATTTTGTGAGTATTCTTGTTACCACCATGTGTGTGCTTTACCATGAACTTGAAGAGGGAGGTTTTTATTTCATAATGAACATGACTTTTGACTATCTCTAGTAAATATACTTGGCAACCAAATCTTCGGGGTGTTCTCTTGGAAATTTCAATTGCATACTCTGCCTGAAATCATTGGTGATATATTTTGAAGATTTGAAGAAAAACATGAAGTTACCACAGTATTTACTTCCTCAGGGGAAAATCACGCTTGTTAGTAAAGGTAAATGTTGGGTAGGGAATTTGAGTTATAGAAGGCACTTTAAAGACTTTCAGGAGATGAGGTGGGGGGTGGGAGGAACAGGAAGAGAATACTGAAAGCTTTGCACCCTCAAATACCAGGCAATTATGTGACGCTTTCCTGAAATATCTTTATTTTGGGAGCTGCCCCCACTGTGCCATTTTCCCGGATTGGCACATGAGAAGGAGGTGGGTGTATACTTGAACTTAGATATTCGAGAAAAGGGAGAGTCAGCAGTGAGAGAGGAGGACTCAGGTGGTAGTGTTCAAGGAACCATTCCCACTTGTATCTGACTCACTTATGTGAACTTGGACAGTGTGTGAATGCTGTTTGTTTCCATTATTTTATTTCAATTCTTTGCCATGGTAATAGGAAGTTCATTCAAGGTTTCCACAGTAATAAGCTTATTCCTTGGACTTTTGCAGAGATTGCTGAGAACTGTAAATCATTCACAGGGAGATTCTGTGGGAAAAAACAAGTATTGCTTTCAAGAATCCTATCAGCTCTTTACTTTCTTAAAAATATTTCAGAGGTATGAAATGTGCAGATCTTTGAAGCTCTCTGTGATCTTTGAAGCTATTTTTTGCGAGAAACTTATTATTCAGTATTTCATGTAATTAAAAATGACA
Organism: Scalopus aquaticus; assembly: GCA_004024925.1. Lineage (NCBI taxonomy): Eukaryota > Metazoa > Chordata > Mammalia > Eulipotyphla > Talpidae > Scalopus > Scalopus aquaticus. The sequence continues at coordinate 147,519 of PVIJ01002567.1, read as the reverse complement.
GATTTTAATTTTCCCCATATTTAAAACTAAATCATCATGAAAACTTCATGGCAGAATTATACTTTACACTGTTTTTCTCTTATGTACTAATCAGAGATCTGCAATAGAAGATCTATTAAAAAAAAAACATTCTGAGAAATATGGGGGGAAAGAAAGAGGAAGAGTTTGAAAAGAAAAATTACCAATCACACGATTTCTTTGCCAGGTTTCTCAAGATTAAGCACGCACCTGTATATTTTATTCATTTCCAAATCGTTGAGTTTGTTTACTCCCTTATTTAATTTAACTTGTGCCAAGGAAGGAACATTTTTTTCCCTGCCTTTTATTAGTTCAGCATTGCTTAACGCTACCAAGTGGTGGTACTTGAAAGTGGGGTCTGTGCCATAAAGGCTTGTTTATAACAGAGATGACCTTCCCCATCTTGTTCAGAACTTCATTCTGGTACTTAATTTCCTCTGGAATATGGTTTACTTTTAGAAAAACAAAAATGAATGCATGATATTAAACATTTTGCAAGCATTTTAATAGTTGTGAATATGAACCCTTGTATTGAAATATTTGGAGAAGTGAGAAGAAAATTACAGGTTATCTTTTATCTTTCAGAAAATTGCCTCAGTTCTTTGCTCATTTTGCATTGAAATGAAGTATCTTAGAATTACCATGCAAGTGGACTCTAAAATGTATGTTTAGATGAAGTGATAGTCGTAGTGGCATAAGATAAAACTACATTTCAAAGACCCCAAATTCTTCAAGTGTAGGCGGTGATACCTCATGAGGGGCTTGGGGCACCAAAAGAACAAGTGGAACTTGTTCTCTTCAGTTTACTCCCAGATTACTTCTGTAGAAAGACAAGTGAATTTTTTTTAAAGTATGGTTTGGTATGGAAAGTAGGTGGGATTTGTTACCTGCTGGGCCAGGGTTCTAATCCATCCTTCGCCATATGTAACAATAGCAGACAAGTACCTTCATTTTTCTAATGTCTTTTTTTTTTTATAATAAACAATAATGTCAGTATTTTTTCTTTTACTTTTAGGGGAATTGGATTTTATATAAAGAACCTAACTCAGTCACAAGGCTCAATACATATTTTCTCTCCTTAATTCTCTTTCCAGACATTTATTCACACACATTCTGTATTAAAATTTTTCCAAAATGCTACCCATCCTGTTTAAAATTACCAGACTCACAGAAGTATATTGGTTTATAAATAATAATGTACTTGGAATCTCTTTACAGTAATATATTTAAAAAAATAAAATATGTACATAATATTCAAGTCTCAGTGGTTTACACTACTTTTATAGAGTAATTGCTAAATGCCCTGTGTTCCAGCTATGTTTGACATGGTTGACAAAGTAACAAAAATTGTGGCTAAACATCAATCTCAAATTTATTTTTATTATTAGACAACTATAGTAAAATAAATAAAATTACATTTAGGAAAATACCAACTCTGAAATTGGTGGAGACTCAACAACATTGCCTGCATTTCTAAACAAAATTTTTTTCCTTTTCATTTTTTTTCAGGCCATATCAGTGAATAACACTAGGAAAATTCGTGAAAATTTCTATTCTTTAAATACAAAACCCTTTCCATACCTTTGTTAAAGAAATATATTAAAATCGTTAGGCTCTATTTTGTAATCTCCATAACTGAGCAGGTAATGTGAATTGACAGGCACTTCTTTTACTGTAAATAATTCTGTGTTTAATGTTATAAAATTTTGCAATTACTTGTACCCAAGAACTCTGGAACTCCATGGCCCATCCATTGAAAAATTAGTGAATTTAGTAGCCCTTAAGTAGGACATTGACTCAGTCATCAGAACTCAAAGGGGTGTGGGGATTAGCATTGGAAAGCACCTCAAATTGCATTTTTTTTTTTAAGGTCATGGCCAATGCATTTGGGCTTCTCTCTAGTACTTTCCTTCTCACACAGACTTTTTGCCAAATTCAAGGTCAGTTAGTTGATATGATCTAAAAATACTGCACTGAATGGAGAAACAAGTTGCTGTATCTTAATATCATGGACTATTATTTAGTAATGAAAATGAACCAGCAATGGATAGATACCTGCACCAATACGGATGAATCTCAAAATATGCTGCGTGAAATGGCCAGAACCATAAAGAATGCCTGCTTTATGATCTTTTACATAAAATTGTACAAAAGGTAAACTAATCTACAGTGACACAAACATGTTAATGGTAGTTTGAGGATGGGGGTGGAGCTTGAGGGGGGAAGAGATTATAAAGAGAAACAGGGAGGTTCTGGGGAGCTGGCTGTGTTCATTATTTTGTGGTGTTGATTTCTTAAGTGCATTTGTGTCAGAATGTATCAAATTGCTTGCTTTTAATATGTGCTGCTCATTAAATGTCATATACCGTTTTAAATAGTGTACTGAGATCTTAGGAACATAAATGATTTAAGGTAGGTGCATCAAATATCTACAGGGTCCTTCGTTGCTTAATGACTGAGATACTTCTGGATGTTACCAAGAAAAGCAGCAGTAGGCATTTCCTCATCCTGTGAATGTCGTGAAGTGTAATTATATACTTCTAGGTGGTGTAACTACTACGCACCCATGCATAACCTGTGAGGACCACGTTGTAACCATGCCTCATTGACCAAATGTCTCATTAGTCTCATTATTTTTTTTAAAGATTTATTTATGTATGCATACAAGCTGGGGTACAGACCAGAGGCATGGGGCAGCGAGAAGGCTCACCAGGGAGAGTGGGGAGCAGAACAGGCAGATTCACTGAAACACACTGCTGAGGGGAGCAGTGGGCGAGGCAGGAGAGGTCTGCCGCGCCATGTGGGAATCTCCCTGGCCGGGCATCGAACTCGCGTCGCAGCTGCCAACAGCTCCACAGGGCAGCGCTCAACCGCTGCGCCACCAGGGAGGCCCGTAGTCTCATTATTTAACCTAAGATGTTGACATTACTTGACTCTTTCCTCAAGGCCTTGATAGAAGCTTACTGAACTGCCAGCAAATTCACATGAGTTTAGCCTCCTACTGTCAGGTCCTCCATGTTGTGTCAGTGGTACCCAGCCTCACCCCGTGTTTTGGGTTGCCCCTCTCTCCCCAGTGGAGTTCCTGACTCCGTGCTTCTCTCACCTAAACTCCTCTCAGCCAGCTTTTGCATGAACAGCTCAAAAGCTGAGTTTCAGAATCCTCTTCAGGGATTTGTGTTCTTTGGTTTGTTTTGATGTTTCTGTGCATGGTTCTGGCCTCACACACTCGTGACCTGGCACCCCTCAACATAAGATGAGCAAAGCCTCATGCCCAGGTGCAGCTGCCTCACACGCCATACCCATTCTCAGTTTTGTGTAACCTATATTCAGTTGCCGTGGGCCTGAGTATTGAAAAGTAAAGACTGCAGTTCCGAATAAAAGCAAAAACAATAACAGCAACAGTAACCTTACATCATTTCCGAACAGAAATAGCTTCCTCCCACCATCTTAAGCTTAATATTAGAATGCACACAGGACACCTTCTGCTGTGCGGTTTTTAGCATGTCTTTGTTCCTTTTGATTGACTAATTGTTTGCATTGCTCTCTTTGCCATGTCTGTCACAAATTTTCGGGGGGGGTGAACTGAGGGGGTGAGCCTTGCATTACCATGTACTGTAATAACCTCGGGATGACTCTTCAACAAGTCCTCAGCCCACTGGTTTGTAAACTTTCTCTTCATCAAGCGTTGTCTCTTCCCCACTTTCCTGAGTGCTGCCAGGGCGGCTAGGGAGTGGCCATTATTCCTCATTTTTCTTGAGTGGTAAGTCTTCTGCCTCTCTATGGGAGTGGAACGCCAGTGGGCTGCTCTCTGGCTCACCTTACCCCCGTCAAGGACTTAGAGATTTGATTTCATTTTGAAAATTTGGTTTCATTTGGTTACCAGTTTGGGCTCTTGTTCTGGCATCTCCGTTACATTTGAAAGCTAATTTAAACTGTGGGCCTCCTTGCTTTTAACTTAATGAGCATACGTGCACGTTCTCAAATCCTCATTCATTCTAACAAGAGGAGTACAGATGTCACAGATCTGAGACCAGGACTCCTACCCTAAGCTACTTGGAAGCCCAAAATGGACTTTGGTGATTTAGAAGCCATTTTATCTAAAATGTAAAGGACTATATGTGGGCTATACCACTTAGAGAATCTTTAATGAAAAAAGTCTTTTGTAAAATCATACAAATTAACAAGATTTTTGTGTGATGCTTTTCAACAATAAGTCTAAAATCTACCGTGTAAAAGTTGATCACCACACATTGAGAACATAGGATCTGTGGCTCAATGCAGGTGGACTCTCCCCCTCCCCCAGGCCCCCAGTCACTCAGTGGGGATGCTTTCCTGAGGAAGAGGTTCTGGATCAGAAATCAGGATCAGCTTCCAGACTCTTCATGCCTGGTCAGTAGCTTGTCTGCTGTCCAGCCTACTTTTGGGTTTTTTTTTTTCCCAGTTCTCACAAATTATGGTGGAGTTTTTCTTTCCTTTGTCTATCAGAAAGTATGTTTGGGATATAAGCATATATCTTCCTTGGAGGTATACTTTTTCCTTAAGAATAAATCTCTGAAATTACAGTTTAGATCAATGAAGAAGTGTGATTTGTGGAGTAAAAGCAATTTTATAAGTATTTCAGAAACATATCTTTCCTTTGAGGTTAAGTTGCTTGTGGCAAGAAAAGGAAAATTGCAGTGTTAACGTCTAGCCAGGAGAATTCATCCCAGAGACATAGGCCTTAATCTTAGCGTGTAATGCAATATCTTTTTATATAAACAAGTAGAAATTATAGGGCCAAGGATGTGAACATTGGTTGCTTAATCAGCTGTTCCTGGTTAGTCAGAGATGTTCTCACTTTCACTACCTTTTTTTCACTTCCCTAAGGAGTGAATAAGGAAGCATGCACTTTTTTCCAAAACCAAACAGTTGACCTGTGTGTAGATTTTAACAATAGGCATTTGATAACATTACTGATGTAAATTTAGACTTTCAACGCAATGCTTGGCTCATAGGATGCTTTCTAGGATATATAGAATAAGATCACATTGCACCCATTTTCTCAATACTTGAAAAGTATAAGATAATACTGTGCAGATATTACAGAGATATAAAGGATATGAATAAGAACACCAATTATGAGCATAAGAAAAAATTGCCAGTAAATTGAAGAACTTGTATGTCACTTATTTATTTTACTCTACTGCACATTTCAATTATCTTTAGGTCTCCTAGAAGTGATTTAATATTAAATATGTAATTCCTCCTTTAGTGGCAGATTCAAAGCATGTATCTGTAATTGTAAGAGAAAATGATATGTTGTTTTTCCCCTTTTCCTTCTATAAACTACATTTTTGGGTATCGTGAATTTGAATCTTCTGTATAAAATTATTAAGATTAATGGAAGATTAATAATTAAGACATAATGACTCTTTTAGCAGTACTTGGAAATAATGTCAGGGCTGGGACAGGAAGAACACAGTCATAGGTGCATCTAAATCAACTAGATCTTGAATTTAAAGAATGGAAGATAATGGATCATTGCCCCCTGACACTTTGTTCTTGGCTCTTCAAGGACCCCCCCCTTTTTTTTCAAACTGACCTGAACAGTGGCCCCCTGGTATGCACAGATGATGTACTAGTTCCTGGATTAGGGTGGTGAAGACTGCAGATGTGGTTAAGGACTTTAAGATAGAAGTAGTCCTGGCTGGTAGAGGCAGAAACTGAGTGCAGTCAGAAGTGTACTTACAAGGGGGGTGGGCAGGGGCAGAGAGGGCACTTTGACCCACGAGTATGAGGTGGAGCGATGGAGCCACAAGCCAAGGAATGCCAGCAACCTCCAGAACCTGGATGGGCAAGGAGCCACTCCCAGCCCACAGCCTGCAGAGGAACGTGGCTCTGCCTGCACATTGATTTCAACACACTGAAATGGATTTCTGACCTGCAGAAGTGTGAGAGGATAAACTTGTGTTGTTCTGAGCCACCAGTGCTGTGGTAACTTGTTCGAGTGATCACAGGATGCCCATAAACCACATGAGCCCTGGTTCGTCATGACTGCTTCCCTTCCGCCTCTCTCAGTCTCCACAGAGCTCAGTCAGGGTAATACCATTCCTCCTTCACAACTGTCACGACATCAGCATGCACTACCTTGAAGCACAGAGGGCTGACACCAGCACCTGCACACCTGGTATTAGTCATCCACCTAATTGTGAGACTTTGAGAAATTTCTGTGTAAACATACCGGCCTTGTTCTCAAAAGGATTTACGGTATCTTGCTTGCAAATCTGAAAGTAACGCAGGGAAAGAACATTAATCGGAAACAAGTAGGAAAGATGAGGCATTGAAAGGTAATGATAGAGAAATAATGGAGTCAGGGAGTCACTTTGAATAAATCACTTTACCTCTGCAGGCTTTCAATTTTTGGCCTCAGGAGCGGACCTGGTACTTGCAGTTCATGGGAGGATTGGCTTGAAAATTATAAAATGCTGTTTACATATTTTTACTTGTTTTGTAATTACCATTACTGTGTTATACCCCATGACCACAGTATTTGAACTGAATTTTTGCAAATTGATTTTTTGGAGGAGATGGAGTTCTTTTTCTTCTTTAGTATTGGAATAAAAAAAGCTTTGTAAAGTATGTATCTGATGATACATAGAGACTTGCGTCTAGACTATATTTTTAAAAGACTCCTATAATTCAATTATTAGAAGACAACTAGCCCAATGTTGAAAGGGGGACCAATGATCTTCACAAAGATCAAGTACCTGAGAAGATGCTAAGAAGTATCATTGACCATCAGAAAAGTGCTGGTCAAGGCCAGGGTGAACTGTCTCCTCAAGCCCTTCCCTGGTATGGCGTGATCAAAAAGATGGCCCATGGCGTGCTTTGGCCGTGTTGTGTGGAAAAAGCGCAGGTCCCCTCCATTGCTGTTGGGACTGCAGTGATGCTCGTGCTTTGGAGAACAGTTTGGTAGTTCCTCAAAAAGCCAAGCATTGGGTTTCCAAGTGACCCGGAAGTTCTACTCCCAGGTTTGTACCAAAGAGATGTGAATACAGGTGTGCATGAAGCATGTTCACAGACTGTGGCGGCAGCATTGGTCCTGATAGCCAGAAAGGGGGAGCCGCTCAAGTGACTCAAATCAGCTGATCAAGGAAAAACTAAAATGCTCTGGATCCGCACAGTGGAACATCGCTCTGGCCATATTCTAGGTGAAAAGGAAATGCAGCAGATGCCATGACCTGAATGTCCTTGAAAGCATTGTGCTAAATAAAAGAAGTCACTCATGCTCAAAGGGCCGTGTATTACAGGATTCCATTCATGGGGTGCGTCCGGAACGGCAGAGATGGCAAACAGATGGAAGGTGGCTGGGCTGGGCGAGGAGCCATGAGGAGTAACCAGCCCTTGTGTGCAGAGGATGAGATTGTTCTCAAATTGTAGCGACGGTTGCCCAGTTTTGTGACTCGACTAAAAACTGAAAAGGGCGGAGGGGGCACAACTGCCAGGCTCTGAGGCAAGAGCCACCAAAAAGCCCCAAAAGCCCCCAAAGGCCAAAAACAACAAAGGACAGTGCCTGATGAGAGGACAGGTCACTGTCTGTGGGGTCTCACCCGAGGCCCAGTCTCTGCAGAGCCCTTCAGCTTCTCTTCCTCCTTGGAGGGCAGCTGCTGGATGCTTCTTTTCTTCTTTCTTCCTCGGAGGCCAGGAACGGACTTCTTTCTTCTCTCTTCGGAGTCTGGAAGGACGTCTTTCTTCTCCTGAGGGCTGATACCGTCGTTGTCTTCTGCTGTTCTTCTCTTCAGGGGCCTCCTTCTCCCTCTAGGGCTGGCGTCCTCTCTTTCTTTTCTTCTTTTCCCCCCTCCTTTCCTTCTTTCTTCCCCTCTTAGTTCCCCCCACCACCACCGCCAGGTCCCTCTGATCCTGGCTTATATTCTCGTTCAGGATACCATCCGCAAGTCTGATTGGACCATTTTTCAATCCTGGAGCTGATTGGACCTACCCATCAGCTCCTAGCACCTGACTGGTCCATTCAAAAAGGCAGTTACTGGGCCGGAGCAACTGCCACAACTGCTCCTGGAGCAGCGGGGTAAAAGGCACCACCGCTCCTGCCGGCTCCCACTGCTAAGGCAGCTTGGTTCCGGTAACAAAACCACTACCTTTGTACCCTTTACTTGGTTGAATTTTATGACATGTGAGTCCAAAAGCTTCTTTTAAAAAGCAATGCTAGATCGTTACCAAAAAATTGGAAAGTAACAGAAAACTGCAGGTCAGTTCATAAAAACAACCAGAGAAAGCAAGGACATTTTTGATATCTTGTCTTCTAGTCCCGTCACCCCCTCCCATGTATAATCCCATATATACAGGTTTTCTTCCCTAATTGCTATCATGAGAAGGAAGTATTGTATTCCTACTTTTTTCCCCTGACACTTTAAGCATTTTCAAAAATTTTTTATATTTTTTTACTGTAAAAAAGTTATGTATTTATTGTAGAAAATGTTTAAGACCATGAACAAATAAAATAGACAAAATAAAATTCACTCCTGACCCTACTATTTTAATCCTGGTATGTTGGTGGCTCTTGGCTTTTCTGTGCTCCACTTTAACCTTATGTTTGTAACAGCTGTCGCTTGTCCACGTGATTCTCATGCCTGACCCATATGGGTTTTCTCTTAATTGTCTATTATTTGTTAATTCAGTCTGTCTTCAGTCACTTTAAAATGTTATTTTTAGGCACCAGAGTCCCTGAATGGTGACTTGCAGCAAGTAACTCCGTCATGTTGGACTTGAGAAAAAAGAATTAGCGGTGTTATGCTTCCTTCTAATACAAAGGTTATAAGGATTTTAATATGAAATATGAGAAGACTTTATGAATTATAAACAATATATATACCATAACAGAAGCCAAATATTCAGTTTATTGAGTGTTTTAGTGCCCCTGTGCTAGCAAGGACGGCCACGTAATAGGACAGTGACATGTTAACAGTCAGAACCTGTGTGGGTTGCGCGTCAGTAGTTTGAAAAACAATTCACAGCATGCCACTTCAAGGTTTAAGATTTTCAAAGCATTTTTGTTTGAAAATATACTTATGATATATATAAGCCATATGAAGGAGCCATTGCTCCTCTCTGAAACCCCTTCCTGAAATGTACTGAGCAATTTTAAAGAAATCTCATGATTGAGCAAGTGCAGTGCACCTAAAGAGTTGGTGCCGGAGACGTGGTCCGTCTGGCAGGTCTCCTGCAGGTCAGCCTGCTGGCTTGTCTTGCTGACTAAATTTGTGTGTCCAGAGGCAGAAGGGACTGATTTAACAGTTGGTCCTCAGCTTCTTAATATGATGTATTAGAAAAGATTAGGCAATACTGGGTGCAGCATGGATTAAATTTATTTTGTTTTTCCTAGAAAACTTGCAACAAAAGATAAATAGTGCAACCGGAAAGATAGGAGAGTTCACAAATAAAGGGAAAGCAAGTTTGCTGAACATAAGCCAACAGGAGGTGCCATGGCTGAGTGCCACGTGAGCTGGGGGCTGCAGGAAGATGGTGAACAGCAGTTCATCCAGGATGGGTTTTCCTCTCATAGTTGTTCTCATGTGGTGTTTTATTTAGGAGCACTTAAGTGGCTTAATGTACAGTTTACTCAGCAAAATGGTTATAGCTCAACAGGTGCACTTTCTATAGCTTTTTCTTACAGCTGCCTTTGGAAAGAGCTGAGGGGATGGCGTTGCACGCAGATGCCACTGTTGACTGCTAGAGGGGCCTGTGCTGAGGGCCCAGCCTGTGCGGGGTTCATGGTCTAGTGGCTAGGCCCAGGGACCATGGCTAGAACATGGGGACCTGGGGGAGGACACACTCAGCTTGCCCACAGATCTGCTGTGGGTGTCTGCCTTCTGCGTTTGCTCTTTACCGTCTACCTCCCCATAAGCCCGTAAGCTGAGGTCCTTATCGGTGCTCTCCTTTTTCTCTCCCCACCACAGGAGGTGTCCTTCTGGACTTTTCTCAATGTTATCATTGCATGTTACTACCAATGGGATTATTTTGATTCTGTGTTATAATCATAGCAGTGAAACTTATTAAAAAATATTACCTAAATTAATTACAAACTCATAAAAATATTCTCTCAATCAGTTGCCATACTTGACTGCTTTTGACTTATACAACTGGCAGTGTCATATGATTCACCCCTGTCATAACTGAACCTTTAAACTTAGACTAGTCGGTAAATATAGTAGCTGAACACTTGTGAGTATTTAAAAGTAGACGTGGTATCTCTGGAGAGAATGCCCCCATCTTTAACACAGCAATGGCTGGTTTGCAGCATGATTGAGGACCACAGTTTCAGGTGATCTTCATGATTACTCCTTCCTGCAGCCACCGAACTTCAGGTTTGAGGTAGAGCGTCCATTAATGTGTGCAGATGTGAGTGGAGTAGACGTGACCTGAGGAAGCATCACCCAGTGAGCGCCCGATGCACCTGGCCTTGTGTCGGAAGGCAAAGCCTCGCTCGCCTCTCAGGACCCCAGCGCCTGTCTCTACCGACCACTTCCCACTCGCACTGCCCCCAAAGCTCCTCTGCTTAGTAACTCATGGATGATGAGGTTCGTTGTACCTGTTTTTAAATTTTATATAAAAACGCAGGCGGGCTAAGCATAAGGGATAATGTGATGCGGGCCAGCATCTGTAAGCCTCATCCAAGGTGCAGAGAGCAGGAGTTTCTTCATGCTCATTGCTGTGAACTGTTTATACAAGGATTTATATAGCATTCCGTTTTTATAAATGTCCCCCATCCATAAAATCGTCCCTTCAGGGGGACATTTGGATTATTTCCAGTTTGTGACTGTCATCAATGATACTGCTTATTAGCACATCTCTGGCAGTTTATGCTTCTCTTTGAATTTCCTCTGAAAAAGAGAATTGCCAGGATGTGTATGTTCAACTTCGGAACACACTTCCAGCCAGTGTTTCGGAGGAGTTATACCAACTTCGGCTTCCAAAAGCCTTGTGAGAAAGTTCGAATTGTCCCACATCCTCACCCAAACAGTATTGTCAATCATCTTTTTAGCGATGGTTATTCTGCTTGGGTCCCTTGCATGTCCATGTAAATTATTGAATGACTTTTAATTCCCTCAAAAAAAAAAATCTTGATGAGATTTTGACCAGGATTGCTCTGAAGCTATAGAACTTGGGAAGAATTGACATCTTCAGAGTATTGCATGTTCCCGATAGAACAGGGAGTAGCCCTCCAGTCCTGAAACATCTATAACTTCACTTAGCAGTATTTCATGGTTTTCTAGAGAGGTCCTATACCTCTTTTGAAATACTGGTGCTATGTAACATTGTACATTGAATGAGATAATACATGTTTTAGAAATGGGATAAGCAGGTTGGATTCCTAATTGTTATAGTTATAGCTCGAAGCCAGCAGTCTGTTTTGTTTGCTTGTTTTTTAATTGCAGTCCACCCCATCTCAAAGAGAAATAGGATATGTGCGAGCTTGCCAATCATTATGCAACAGATACCCTGCCGTGTGCTCCATAAACACCTACATTGTGTCAAGCATTGTTCTGAATGCTGGATGGTGATGGTAGATGAGAGATAAGGCTTCAGAGTGCAGTTTACTCCTGGAAAGGGAAAGAAAGCTTGACTAAAGCGGCAGATTACCCAGGATGGCAGGGTCCGTGTAGGCACTGAGGTGTTCTGGGAAAGGCTGCATCTCCGTATAGGCTGCACATATGATATAGCTGGAGGTCGGCCTGACATTAGTGCTCTTGTATCTTAATTGTGCTGGTTGCTGCTGTCACTGCTCTCTTACCTTGAAGAAATCCCTGTGTTTAAAGGATATTAATAAAAATATAGCACGTGAAGAAAGTGAGAAAATTAGTCCAGGGAGCCTGGGTCATAACTAAGGAGGATCCAGTGTCATGGATGCAAGGATGTAAAGATTTCCAATTGTCAGAAGCTACACAGGCATCAAAGGGATGCGAAAGAAACAGCCCATTGATGTAGCAATTACGAGCCTATCGATTGGCCTTTGAGAAAGCAGTTTTAGTAGCGTGATTAGTCCAGGCTCTATAGAGAAATTTGGCAGAAAGAAAGATGGAAGAACATAGGCAAGAGTGCTCTTTCATTTGGGAAAACTTGGATAATATTTGCAAGCTTTAGGAAAAATTGAATAAACTACATTAACTTTCTATGACTGCATAACAGATGATCCCAAGCATAGTGCTTCGAACAACCACAAGCCTTTCTGTGAAGCAAGGACTTGCTGCCGATGAGCTGGCTGCTTCTGACTCCCGGTTTTCCGGGCTGGCTTGGAGGCTGATCCCACTGGCTGATACAGTGATGGAGAGGAGGCCAGTCAGATGGCATCAGTCATCTCAGTGAATTGGAGAGTAAGATTATCTGCTGCCTGGTGGGAGTCCTGAGACAGGTAGAAAGGTAGCCTCTGAGAGTTGGGGACACAGCTTAGGGGGGATCGGAGGCTTTGAGGAAGATCAGAGTCTGCACCCCAGGAACACTGGAAGAGAGGTTACCAGTCATTTTTGCTCAGTGTCACATGATAGACTGAGCTATTTTTGTCAAAAGCCCAGCTCTTAACCTTCCTTGTGAGCTAGAAAGTTGGGGACAATTAGGATTTATTTTTTAGTCATACCAAACATTTATTTGTCAAGAACACTACAGGATGAGGATTTGAGTCCTCAACACCAAAATTAGTGTTTGATTTTCACTTGGGAAAGGAACCGTCATTTATTTAGCTCCAATGAGCAAAAAATAACATTCTTTTGTACTTAAAAATTCATTATTTCAGTCCTAGGTATACACCTGAAGATTAACAAAACACTAATTCAGAGGGAAATATGTGCTCCTGTGTTTCTTGCAGCCCTGCTTACAGAAGCTAAGTTATGGAAACACCCTCAGTGTCCAAAGACAGAGGAGTAGGTTAGGAAAAATGTGGTATGCATATACACGTAGTAGAATACTACTCAGCAATAAAAAAGAAGATGGACTAACACTTTTGAAAACACAATAAAACTGGAGGGAATAATGCTAAGAGATGAAAGTCAGAAGGAGAAAGACAAAAACCGCATGGTGTGACTTATATGTGGCGTATAGAGCAACCATACGAAAGGTCAGTCAAACCAAACCAATAACAAACTTGTATTATCTGACTGCAAAACTAAGGCAACGAGGTGGGGAGGTGTTGGGGTGGGAGTGTGGAAGGAAAGGGGCCCAAGGGAACATAGTGGAGGTTTGTTAGGGCACTGGTGGTAGGCGGGGCTTAAAATACACAGGTTTGAACCCATAACCCCTGGAGCAGATACGAAGATGTAAACCTACTTTATCTCAATAAACATAATTTGGAAAATAAATAAAAATTCATGATCTTAGCAGCAGCTATAGAATAGAAATGTTTCCACATAAACTGTGTTCTCTGTTTAAAAAAAAAAAAAAAAGGCCTAACTTGTGTGGTTGATTTTGCTTTGGTGAAAGGGAGGAGGGGATTCTAGCCATTTGTTTACACATACCCTGGATGGGATTCTGAACCAGAAAAAAGACATTAGGTAAAACCAAGGAAATTTGAATAAATCATGGACTTCAGTTCATAAAAAAAGTATTTTTAACTGCCCAGATGCATTTTTTATTTTTCAGAATTGCAGATGAATTGAGTTTAGGCATGTATGTGCTCATTTTTTAATTAATCCTAAAATTTCTCTGTTGTACCCACCAACTATTTTTGTCTTTTTAAAAAATCTTGATGAAACTCCTTTGGGAGCTGTAAGTAGCATCTCATTCAAAGATTTGCTCATTTATCAATCAGGTTTAGTGATTGCAGTGAGCACACTCACGCTTACACACTCCACCCCTGTTGTGCACACTCAGTAGTTACGGAAGGAATTAGTGAATGAGAGAAGAGCAGGTTCTTTCATTTATTCCTAACCAGCCTCTCCCCAGGAAGAATTTGAAATGGCATGAAACTAAAAGACACTATAATATAAATAAGGGAGGTAGAGAGTCAGAGCCAGAGAAAATATGGTTGAGTCAGACCCAGAAGTAGATGTCTGGGTTTTTGGTTTTTTGGTTTTTTTTTTTGTTTGTTTTTTTTTAATTTGAGCTCATTAGCTTGTCTTTGAGCTGCTCTTTCATTCCATACTGACAAACTCAGATGCCCATGGGGACAAACACTCAATATGTACAGTTGGGGCAAGTGTCAATAGTAGGGGTGGTGGCGACTCCACTCACCTTCCAGCTGTGCTCCACTGCTGACCAGCAGGCACGCTGTTACCTTCTGCATATGTCAGCTGATCCGCTGAGCAAACTGTGGGCCAAGGCAACTTGTTGTTAGATAGCTACTTGTTTGGTATATTGGAGTAGGACGGATGGATGAAATTTTCTTCCTCAATCTTTTCCTTCTGTTATTCTGTTACATCAAATCTGTGATAATACCCAGATAGCCACGGGGCAGTCCTGGCCTGATTTGGATTCCTCCATCTGAAATGTTGCCCAGTGCTTCCTCCCCCATGATCATTGAGCCCCGGGGATGAAGGTGTGCTCTGCCCGTCTCTGGGATTTTCTTCCATATTGTGCTTCTGATGTTCAAGGACACACACAGGTAATGAAAGTGCTGGCCCAGCTGGGAACAGAAGATGCCACAGGGATCATAAAGTGCCACGAAATGTGAGAAGCCTCCCAGTTTCAGAACTGTTAAAATGCCTTTTCAAAAGTGTCTCAGAATAAGTGAAAAGGAGCCCACTAAGCACACTTCTTGTTATGAGCACCAAGAACAAGAAGTCGTTCTTATTTGAACACCAACCTCAAAGATCTGGGACTTTTCGCTCTATAGCCATGGTTGTTCTATTAGACTTAATAGTTGCTCAATAGTTGCTTAATAGTTGCTTTTTGAAATATGGATACAATTGATGTTTTGCGGAACATGATACACCTGTCACTTGTAGTATGTGAAGCGATCTTTAGATATATGGTGAGCTCACAGAAGCCGTATGGGGCGTTAGCCTTTGTTAAGCTTTTGTGGGTGCCTGTAGCCCCTGGCAGCGATGGGGAGATGTGTCCTACATATTTCTGCCTCCCCACCACCTCACTCCCAGTGTGGCAGTGTGAGCAAGTCCTAACCTGGGCTCTGCCACACAGCGTGGGCACGTAGGTGCAGGGAGTGTTCTTGTGAGCAGGTGAAGTCCCTGCTCCGTGTTCTTCGCAGATGTTCTGGCAGGCACCCACAGGGAAGATTCCCTCCAGTTTTACCAGTATTCTGACAGAGGGCTCCGCTAAGACGATGGAATCCTTCCCCGAGAAGAGCAGAGAATTCCATAAATTCTGTGCTGGTCCACTGCTCCAGAGGGGTTTGGTGCTCGGTCACCAAACTCATCTTCCCTGTTTACCAAGGACCTCCGCAACTACCCACATACTCCAAGTATCACTCGTTTCACCATGAAAAGCACCCTTCGTGCTGCTGAAGTTTCTGCTCTGGACCTAGGTCATGCTGCTTGGGTATCAGCCTTCTTAGTTGCTCTGAATGTGGATGGCTTTTAATATATTATCGGCTGCCGTCCTCCACTGGCCACATGGAAGTATTTTAAAGTTACAGTGTAGCAGGGTAGTTTGCGAATGAAATGTTCTCATTTTTATATTTTTGCATGTTAGAGAAGGATAGCTAGTGGATAAAGCTTGTGATTTTTCAGATACTACTTAGGATGAGGCTGCTGTTTTGTTTTGTTTTGAAATAAAGTAACTCAATAGCATTAATAAAGAGTCCATGAGATACTCAGACATGACAAAATCTGATATGTCCAGGACTGAC
The DNA here is from genome assembly GCA_004024925.1 of Scalopus aquaticus. NCBI lineage: Eukaryota > Metazoa > Chordata > Mammalia > Eulipotyphla > Talpidae > Scalopus > Scalopus aquaticus. Next base: position 131,711 of record PVIJ01002567.1, on the reverse strand, counting down.
AGAAGTAGAGAATCTGGCTTAACTGGATGCCTTTTCTTTTCTGGACAGAGTTCTATTAACTACTCTTCTGACTTGCCCATATTATCAAAGGAAGGTGTCCTTTGGTACGTTGTCTGCACTTGGATGGACTAGTTTTGATAAGACATCATCCTTTGGGAAATAACCTGCTTCCTGTGTAACCAAATAGTGACATATGAAATGTTAAAAAAAATTGTTTCAGAAAATGATGTTTAAACTTAAATGCTCTATAGAGCAAAGGAGGGGGTATAGGGGGGACAAAACAGGGAAGGGATGAACACAGGAATGGTGATGCGATGGCGGGAGAACTGTGGGGACTACAGTGATAGAAGAAAAAAAATAGCGTAAATAAATAAACTTAAATGCTCTGAAGTTTTAGAGACTTTTTTATGAAATGCTGCTAGTTAACATGACTAAGTTACGGGACTTTAGACACTGGACCTTAGTGACTTTCTGCTGAATGTGTTTTCAGTAATTATCAGTCAGTATTCGAATAAAGCAAAATTAACGTGCTAATAATACAAGCATGTAGCTTTCGATAGACATGTATATTCTAAAGTTAAAATTCTGGTGAAATAAGCACTTTGTGCTTTATGTTTTATGCATTTTAAAACGTAATAGCCCTGTCCACTTGGGAGCGCCAGCTGGCGCTCCCTCAGCCACAGCGGGACAGCAACACTGAGATGTTAGGGCCAGGTACCAATGGCACATGTCTCTCAGCCCCTCCATTCCACAGGGTCTGAAGTGCCAGCCAGTGCCTGCTGTTGCCTGTTCTGCTGATTCCAGCCTGCTTGCCTGAGGATGATGAGCTCAGCATCTAAATATTCCAGGGCCCCAAAGTGCTGTGTTGGCTCCCATCTCTGAGGAGCGGTGGGAGAGGGGTGCCTGATGCCTTCCCGGGAGCCCCTGCCAGCTCCATTCCTCAGAGAAGTGTATGCTGTCCCTGCTCTCTTTCCCTGGGGCAGGTATTCCAGTCCAGGGCAGAACTTGCCTGCCACATATAAAACATTTGCAAACAAATGAAATTTCTAGATGCAGATGGAATTTTTATTGCAGAATTGGTAGAGTTTTAATACAAAATTGCAGCTGTTGTTTTTTTTCCCCTTGTTACATTATAGTCTCCAGTTAGCCTTATGGAAGGTCTGCTGTGGCCCTTGTGGAAACTTGCTTTGAAATAGCAGTAGGAATAAGCAAGCTGTTGGCCCATCGTTCTGTGGAGAAACAAAAACCACCTTATAAGATAACGTCACAGGAATTTTCCCAGGAGTTTCCATATCAGTAAGCAACTAGGGTCTCTTTTAATTGTGGTACAGAGAAATGCTCTTCAGTTTAGCTTTTTCCCAAACAAGTTGGGTGGACATTTCTACTTGCAGACATTGTAAATCTTAGATACTGGTTATAATGAAGAAGCTCCCGGATTATATCCAATCAGAGGGAGAATTGTAGAATACTTACAGCAAGTTGAAATACTATTGACAAGGATTAACTAAGTTCCAGTGCATGTTTTTCTTCAGACCTTTAGATGTTTCATTTCACAGCTTATATCCGTTGTCTTATAATTCCTATAAAATTCATATATCATAAGACAAGCCATTTTAAGAGGTACCATTTGGTGACATTTAATGAATTCACAGTGGTCAGCAGCCATCTCCTCTATCTGATTCCAAAACATTTTATCACCTAGAAGTGACTGCCCATTGAGCAGTCACTCCTTGTTTCTTTCCCCCTAGCTCCTGGCAACCACTAATCTACTTTTTACCTCTGGATTTATCCATTCTGGGTATTTCTTATCAATGAAATCTTACAGCATGAGGGCTTTTGTGTCTGCCTTTCACAAAACAGTGGTTTTGAGGTTTATCCATGTTGTAGTATCTTAGCAATATGTATTTCTTTTTATGACTGTATAATATTCCACTGTACGTATATGATACATTTTTTATATTCACCTATTGATGGACATTTGGATTCTTTCCACTTTTGGCTATGGGACTGCTAGAAATGTTTGTGTACGTGTATTTATATGAAGACCTGTTTTCAGTCCTTTGGGTTATATACCTAGGAACTGAACTGATAAGTCATGTGGTAATTCTATGTTTAATTTTTTGGGGACCACTGAATTATTTTTCAAAGTGGCTGTACTAGTTTACATTAAGCCAACACGAGATACTCATATTGGGATCTAACTGGGGCTTCCACATTAAATTCTGAACATCAGAAAGGGGTGTGTGTATGTGTGTACATATTAGTGTATATTTTCTTATGAAATCTTTCAAAGAGAGCCCATAAAATAGATCCATTTCTAAAGTTTGTGTTTGAGTATGCAAAATTTGTTATGCCATTGGTCCTCACGTATCTGAATAGAATTTTTAAGAATAGTGCTTAAGAAGTGAATTTGCCATGTTATTTAATTATGTCTATTTCTTTCTTGTTTCGTCTTTTATATCTAACATATAAGCAACATTTGAATTATTTATCCAATTTAAGAATCAGAGTAGTGGGTACAGAAGAACATTGTTAAGTGGTAATTTTCAAGATGCCTTTTATTTGATTGACAGTAATTTTACAGGACAGAGAAGTGGGTTTATCCAGTTTCTAGACTTGCTTTTGTTGTGCATTGTTTTTTTGTTTGTTTGTTTGTTTTTAAAGATTTATTTATTTTTGCATACAAGCTGGGGTGCAGGCCTGAGGTATGAGACGGTGAGAGGGTTCACCAGAGACAGAACAGGGACCAGAACAGGCGGATCAGCTGAAGTACACTGCTGAGGGGCACAGCGGGCGAGGCAGGAGAGGTCTGCTGGGCATCAAACTCGCATCACAGCCGCTTACAGCTCCACAGCGCTGTGCTTAACCCATTGCACCCCCAGAGAGGCCCCTGTTGTGCATTGTTATGATTCCAGTCTCTTAATAAACTGAGCTGGTTTTTTCATGCGCAATCATATTTTGATGGGTTTAAGTCTGGTTTATTAATTTGTCACATAATGTGATGGCCCCATGTTGGTGCCTAAGAAACTGCTGTCTACACTTCCCTCAAATTTCTTCTTCAGAAAGAGTCCAGATTTTGTTGCAGTGTTTTTTTCTACCATGTCAGTTGGGAAGGTGAGCCTCCTGAGTGCCCAGGGTACAGATAATAATTATTCATAGGAAACTACCCCTATTCTTTATACCAGTGATTGGTTTAAACTGGAGAATTTCTGGGGCCTCCCTGGTGGTGCAGCGGTTAGGCGCTGCACTGTGGAGCTGTTGGCAGCGGCGACGAGAGTTCCACGCCTGGCCCGGGAGATTCCCACATGGTGTGGCAGACCTCTCCTGCCTCGCCTGCTGCTCCCCTCAGCAGTGTATTTTGGTCGATCCACCTGTTCTGCTCCCCACTCTGTCTCTGGTGAACCCTCTCGCCGCCCCACGCTTCTGGCCTGTACTCCAGCTTATATGCATAAATAAATGAATCTTTAAAAACAAAACAAAACTGGAGAACTTCTGTGGAAGTTTTCTTCCGTCATGACCCCTCCACCAAAACTGTTTTTAAGCTCATGATTTAAAAAAATAAAATAAAATAAAGCATGATACTTGGAGCTACCTAGGCAGTTGTAGAACCTGATGGAGAACTAAAAAAATCATGGTGAACCCACCCCCTCACCCCCAAGGACCCTGCGTTATTGAGACTCTGGATTTGTCAACCCAGATACCATCCTGCCTCTTCTTGCCGAATGAATATTAAATTATTGATTGTTTTGGCCACTTTAAATTGGGTGTTCTGTTACTGAAGGCATCCTGACTCCCACCAAACGAAAGACAAAAAGTATTTTGCTAAAATGTGAAAAAACTTGATATACCTCATAATTCCTACATGAAATATTCAGGAATTTTATAGGTAGAAAAAGAGCTGAGACATTTTATTTAAACCCTTCCCATTTACTGTTGAGATAACTATAGTCCATGTTATAAATTATAAATAAAGGTGGGTTTACCTAAGGGAAGAAGTTGGTAGCTGCTTTCATAGTACTGTTCACAATATACCTATGAGCTACGCAAGCGGACTTTCACCTGAAAGTGGTTTTGTGACCCGGGATGTGATGCCCAAACCAAACCTGCTGAATCAGAATCTCCTGGTTTTATAATTCCACCCTGATTGTGAGGCAGCCAGGATTTCACTTTAAGAACCACTAACCTTGGGCAAATGTCTGATTTTCTTGGTGCGTTAGAACTGTAAGTACTGCTGCCTTGTTTTGCTAGTAATGAAAAAAAATTGAATTTCACATCTCAGAAGCCAAGTATATACCGAAATTGACCGTCACAGATAAGACATACATGTAAATTTGTTCTCTCTGCATGACTTATTTATTTCATTGTTATGTCGGCTTTATTTAGACAGGCAGATTTGTTCTTGCTACTCTCTAAGATGCTGATTTTGTAATGGACTCTTCAGTGGGGTAAATTTCTTCTTTTTTGAATGTTTTTCCTAATTTTATCAACATGCCGATGGTTTACACAATTATACAATTTTGCTTTACTCGCTGCACCGAAGCCCCAGTGCCCAGACCCTGTCACCCCCTCTCCTCTTACTCTCTCCCCTTATTCTCTCCTCCCCCCTCCCACGTCCTCTCTGGTAACCAGTATGTTTTTCACAGTCTACAAATTATTTTTTGTTGTGCTTTGCCAGTTTGTTTTCTTTGCTTATGTGCACTCCCCAGATGATTGAAACCAGCCTGTAGACACATCTCCAAGGACACCCACGTTGCCTCCATGAAAAAGGTGCTCAACCTCTTGTTATCAGGGAGATGCAGGTCACAGCCACAGTGAGATGCCTACCGCCTCAGCCCCGTAAGACTGACCCATGTCAAAAAGACCGGAAACAACAGTTGTTTCTACCCCTCCACTGGGAGATCCCGGACAAATATTTGATAATTTGAGAAAAGGAATTTTTTCTTAACTGTGGTATCTTAGAGACCTAAGAAGCTACTTTACTTTTCCTGAATATGCTGTCCTACTCGGGACTTCCTTATCATGGAGCCCGAACTCGAGCTTGGTTCATGTCCCCCTGGACCTGGAGTGGCACTGACCGTTCGCTCCCTGCTTCAACTTGCTGCTGGTTTACCGCCCCCCCCCCCCAAGCCCAGCCTCTTCATCGCAGACCTCCTTCCTCTACAGGGGCTGCTCACAAGTCCCAGGCCCCAGGCCCCCAGCTCTGCCACCCCTCAGGACCCTCTCCCGAATGACTTCTTTGTAACAAGGCGTTGTCAGGTACTGGGAACACATAGGCGGCCAACGGGAACATCTTTGAAATTAGTGTCTAGGCAGAGTGCCTGAGCTCCTTGCAGTCCTGAATTGAGGGCACTGCTGTGCTGCTCACTTAGTTGTACTTAACAACATGTAGTAACGAGGTGTGTTAGTTGGGAATCTGATAGGCATGACCAGCTCCGGAGTTGTTTAAACAGAGTGAGTTCTCCTGCCAAGCAAATTAGTCTCACACATGGACCTTCTCAGATGTGGGGATTGGGGTGCTAGATTCCTTCCCTTCTCCTGTTCTGCCATCCTAGGTTGAGACTTGCTTTCTCACAATTTCTTCATGGTGCAACATGGCTGTCATCTTGTCCCGCAGGAATAAAATCAGAAGAGCAAAAGCGATCGTTTCCCAGCCGAGTCTGCTCCCTTTAAGCATCCTTTTCTGCAACCCTATGGGACACCTGTTCATCTTAGTGACTCAACCTCCTTACCGTGGCTTTACTGGTTGCAAGGGAAGCCAGGACCCAGAGGGCTGCGGTGGGCTGTGCCACTTTCTGAATGAAGCTGATCAGAGGGACAAATGGGCAGTGGGTGGCAGTGAGTGGCATCTGCCACAGCGGCAGGTGTAAGTTCATTGGCAAATTTTCATTCAAAATCTGAACAGTAGTACGATCCGAGTCAAACTTGTTTTCAAGTCAGTTTCAAGTCTCATGTTCTTTTGTTTTTTTTTTTCAAGATTTATTTATACATGCAAGCTGGGGTGCAGGCCAGAGGTGGGGGTGGGGGGTGAGAGGATTCGCCAGAGACAGAGTGGGGAGCAGAACAGGCAGATGGACCGAAATACACTGCTGAGGGGAGCAGCGGGCGAGGCAGGAGAGGTCTGCTGTGTCATGTGGGAATCTCCCTGGCTGGGGATCAAACCCGTGCTGCAGTGGCTCTTAGATAGCTTCATAGTGCTGCGCTTAACCCGTTGGGCCACCAGGGAGGCCCACATGTTCTTCTTTTATACTTACTCAGCTCCTCATCTCCAGACAATAGACCCCACCTAGAGGTCAGTGTAGTGCTGTTATTACAGTAATTCCTGCTTTATAGTAAGCGGGACTGCTTTTTGAGAAAATCGATGTTCTTGGGGGCATTTGTGAAAACTCCAGACTTTCAGCAGCCCTCTGTTGACATATGAAAGTAACGATGAATCTGCTCTGAATAATCCCCTTCTCTCACTACCAGCCTCCCTGACCAGGCCTCCCTGGCCTCGAGGAGACACCTACCCCCTTGCATAACAACACAGCTTTCAGCCTGGCCCTTTGTGTGCTTCTAAACTGCTGTGATAGCCAAGCCTCACTAATCTCGTTTCACTCCAGTATGTTTTCATCACCACCTTCCTATTCCTACTCCCTGTTCCTATATGTGGATCTCTGCTCGTTGATCCATACATCTTTCAGAACAATACTAGTCACTGCTTGGTAAGTCCAGTGATGTTCTGTTGTAAAGACTTTAATATGTTCATTCATTTAATCTTGTAGCTGTGTTCTACGATGAGGAAGATGTGCTATTGTTCTCCCCATGTTAGAGATGAAGAACTGAGTTAGAGATCTAGCCCAATATTTTCCCAAAAGCTTGATCCAGGCCTCAGACCTAAGCAGTCTGCGCCCAGTATCCATTTATAACAGCTCATATTCTTCGCTTGGGTTTTAAATTGTGGGCTTAGCTAGTCACAGGTAATTGGGACAGTTCTTTTTCTCTTTTTTTTACTTCTTCCACAGGATTTAGCAAATGCTTCTACTACAGAGGAAGCAATCAACTTGATAAATGTTTGTTGAATGAATTTTAAGAGTTTGTTAATATTAGTGGAGGAAATGAAACCTCAGGTTTGATTGTAGATTGTTGATCTTCCTTTTTATCACTACATAGCAAGATGTATGACATTTCCAATAAGCTTCCAAAATAAAGTATCTTCATTTAAAAGATGAGAAAAACTGTGAGTCAAGAAATACGAACAGCGAGGTGCGAAAACAAAGTATCACTCCAGCGCCAGAAATGTGAGCATACAGGTGTGGCAAGTCAAAGCCCGACTTATTTTGCTTTTTAGAGAGAATGTGCACACCTCGGTGAGACTGGACTGTGGCAGGCAAAGTATCTTGGTTGGAGCTGCTACTTCCAGTCCCCTAATTATGTGTGATCTTGATGGGAAAGGGGCAACTCTGGAGTCAGTTACTTCCTCAAGACATTCCATTCAGGCATCCGAAGAGACAAAGGGATCTCTGTGTTCCGCAGCCCCATCCGGGTCATGAGTCTCCACAGTCTGTCCTGTCCTGTCCTGCAATAGTAAAACGTTTTGAAGCCCACATTTTCCTGCTTCCTCTCGAGGCAGTAAGCAGGAGTTTCAAGCCAACACATAAAGCAGCCATTATAAATAGAGTATCTTTGGGGCTTATTTTTGGCCAGTCATGAAATTGGTAACACTGTCATATGTTTGGTTCTATTCCCGCATTAAAGCAGACCCTGGAACTTCCAGGCAGATGGTACAAGAGTAGAATTGACTTAGTACTTAAATAATAGAGGTTTTGTTGATAAATCAGGTTCTATAGGAAGCCAGTTACGTTGTATGATTTCTCGCCTACATAGAAGTCACTGTATATTTAGATAAGGGTACATACAACACTGTCATTCAAAAAATGATGTCCATCCAAAGAATTGAGGTTAGGACCTAGCCAAGAAAACTAGAGCCACATTTGTGTTTGTTTTCTTACTCGTATGGCTCGGTTGTTTATTTATTACTTCATATCCATCAACTTCTTCCTGAGTATGAGTTTCCTTATTATGCTGGAATTTTTAGATTATCTTTCATAAAATACATGTGTTTCCAGATCTCATTTTATTTTAAGCATTGCACATTTGAGTACAAAATTAGTAAATTTAGAATTTCTCACACTACACTGGTTGTATAGCACATACACTCTCTGACTTGAAATTTTTCTAGAACTGTAATGGCTAGGATGAAATGTAGTTACAGGAACTAGGGCCTATTAAAGGATTTACCACTTCCAATCTATATTTTTTTTCCAGGTGAAATTATCTTCAGGTATCCAGACATTGACTTCACATATTCAAAGGAGATATGAATGTAACCAAACATTTCATCTATAGCTTTGTCGTTTAGATGTCTTATGGTAGATTACAGGGAAAGGGAGAAAAGTTGATCAATTTAGATGCCTAGATAATGGCTGCCCTTTAGATTGGATCTCTCACTTTGGTTTGCATTGATTGTACAAAATGATTTATATATCTAGTGACAGATTCTTTGATATGTGAGTATATGTGTGACTTAAAATTTTACTGGGAACACTAGTTGTTCCTGAGTGTAGTACTGGAAATACCCAAGTGATGGAGATTGGGGGAGCGCTCTCTGAGGAGATAACATTTGAGCTGGGCCTAAATCCTGTAAATTGGTGAGATAAACAAGTTATTACAGAGCTCACAAGGAGGAGTCAGGCTCCCAGTCTCACACAGAGTGGTAAGAATTCAGAAAGAACTGGAAGAAATAAATGAGAGGGACCGCTAAATGCCTGAGTCAGTGTCTTATTCACCTGACCTTAAAAGGCCATCTTGTTCATTGGTGACCTGAAAACAGGGTGTTCTCAAATTAGAAGGTTCTGAATCCTGTCAGCAACCAAGTATATTTCATAGCTGACACCCTCTGGGGAAGAAGATTCTAGTGGTTTGGCGGACTTTTTCATTCTAATTGGTCCCTTCCTAAGCAGGTGTTTATGGATTAATTTGACTCTTAAATCATTCAGCTCTCCCCATTATTTTTTCCAAGAGTTTGCTGTGTTGTGAAATTTTAACTCTAAGTGAACACCAAGAAGATAGTATGGAGTGGCCCTGGGACATTTCTCTGGCAAGACCATCTGAACGTTGGGTCATTGTCAGGTGATGGTCTTTGCACAGCAAACACCTGTGTCGGCCCATGGCCCGCCCGAGGTGCTTCTGCCTAGTGACCTGCACCTGGGGGAGTGGTGACCCCTGCAGTAAGTACACAGGGCATCTGGGGTCTGTCGCGTGTAATCACTGACTGCAACGCTGGCTTGATGTCCTCCTTACCTCCTCACCACCTTTTTATAGAAGATCATGAGGATGCAGGAACCATGAGATTTTTTATTTTAAGGATTTATTTATGCATACAAGAGCTGGGGTGCAAGCCAAAGGTGTGGGGGTGAGAGGATTCAACAGAGACAGAGCAGGAAGCAGAACAGGCGGAGCTACTGAAATACACTGCTGAGGGGAGCAGCAGGTGAGGCAGGAAAGGTCTCCTGTGCCATGTGGGAAGCTCCCTGGCTGGGGATCGAACTCGCGCTGCAGTGGCTGCTCATAGCTTCATAGTGCTGAGACTTAACCCTTTGCACCACCAGGGAGGTGCGATTTTTTCATTTTAAATTTACATCTATCACTTGGGCTGCCTTGGTCCTTCTGTTTAAATCATAGCAATAAGGGACATGATATGCCAAGATAAATGAACACGAAGTATGCAAAGAAAGGAAGAGAAGGCTGTATTCCATGTCTGCCCTTACCTCTGGTCACCAGTGGTTGTTAGAATAAATGTGTTTAGTTTTTGTCCCAGGTTCCTGTCACAGAACTCCCTGCATGGCCTCAGCATCTCCTGAGAGTTGTGTCTTTGTCCTTCCTGGGAGCCTCCTTGAGCTTATGCTGATGAGGGGTCTTAGCGGTGGGAGTGGATACTAGAGAGCCTGTGATGTACCGGCCCCCAGAAAGACCAATGAGAGGGTTGGCATTTTTGGTTCCGCCCTCTGACCTCTGGATGGGAATGGGGGGGGGGGCATGTAGATTTTGCTTGTACAGACTCTTGAATAGCAGGATCTGATGAGCATCCGGGTTGGTAAATGCATCCCCTTGCTGACAATCTCGATTCCGTGGGGACAGAAACTCCAGTGCTCAGGACCCTCCCAGGCCCCGCCCCCTCCGCCTGGCTGTTATTCACCTGTGTCCTTTATAATAAATTGGTAGGTGTTAGTGATTGTTTCTCTGAGATCTCTGAGCCCGCCTAGCAGATTTGGTTTCACCCGATCCGAGAGAGTGATTGCATCGGTAATAACCGAGACTTGTGCTTGGTGTCTTATGGGACTGAGTCCTTAACTTGTGGATCCTCACACTATTTAAGGTAGGCGGTTCCAGAATTTAAATTAACTGCTTGGTGGGGTTGGAGTAAACACACAGAGAGATTGTGTTCTTCTTGTTGTACTGTTATTTTTCTGACCTGAAAGATTGATGTTCATGACCAAGGATATATATACAATCACTGATCAGCTGATGAAAGCTTGGTGTTTCACATTATACAGCACTACTAGATTCTGTACGAAAAAGAGATTAGTAGGCCATCTTACCCACTTAAAGAGCTTGTACTTTGGGTATCCGTGATGAATAAACTGGCAGCAAATTAAGCAATCATTAGGGTGTTGTGTTGACTTGTTTGGACATAAGGACTTGTTTTGCAGAATGAAGGCTGGAGAACCAGGTCACTTAAGTCAAAGTCACTGGTGGCATTTTTCAAGAAGTGAGTGGTTCAGTTTGAAATGCCACTGAGAAGTGAAGTAAAACAAGAACTGAAAAATGACAGTTCTTGCATCTGAATCTTCGGTCACTATCACAAATATGCCAAGGAATGCCTCAGAAACCCTCCCTGGACTCTCCTTTCAACGGGCTCTTCTATCTAATGAGGCCTGGCTCCTGCCTGTAGCTTAAAGATACCTGAGAAGAGAACTAGGATTAATTGAAATTTAGGATTATTTCCTGCTGATTTGGAAAAGTTGATTAGCTGCGAGAAAGTGGTGGAGCACACTTCCACAGTCTGCTCAGCTTCCTTTCCTAAAATGTGGTTTGGGCAGAAGAGAGGAAGCTCAACCTCTCCATCACTGACATCTGGGAAAAGCTGGGCAGAATTTTACAAGGCACTTTCGACAATTGCCCTATCAGTATGCATCTTTTCCTTTAAATGAATAGCTTCCCTGTTAATTGGGCACCTTTTGTAGGTGCAAAATTTAGATTGTATCTTCAATTTGTGCTTTTAAACTACTGCAACCTCTTAACTGAAATCTCATCCTGAAATAGTCCAGTCAACTGTCATTTACTTTGTTAAGCCTTTTCCAGATTCCTGCAGGCATTTAGCCACTTCCTCTTCTGTGCTCTGCAAATCAGGTTATGTTATAATGATCTGTTTACAGCTCTCGCTTCCCTATTAAACTGCCAGTGCCAGGCCATTGTGGCCTTGAGAGATGGGACTTTACCTTGTTCCTTCTCTCATGTGTAGTGCCACGTGCAGTGTTCTCCCTATGGAAGTCCTTTCTTGGGTGTGGTGGGTGGGTGATGAGGGGCCCTGAGCCTGGCAGGACCTCGAGAAATAGTGTCTAATGCTGGTGACTTCCTAAACCAAATCCTTGTTCGTCTTATTAGTTCTCAGTATTTTCTGGTGATCTTCCAGAGTCTCCTGACATATCTCTGCTGCTTCATTATTTTTCTCCTGGCAGCCATATACAGAAACTCCATGACACAGTGTGATTCTTTGCACACATATTATGCTGCAGTTTTATTGCAGAAAAGTCTACCTTCAGATGGGATGATGTTATATCATATAAAACAGTGAATATACCTAAACTCACCGTGCTAGAATAATATAAAACTTCCTTTTTAGTACCTTTTTATAGGTATTTCATTATAACTATCCTGATGATGAGAACATTTGAAGACATTATTATATAATAGAATGTTATGTTGGTTTGGGGGTAGGGATAATAAGCTTATCGTACATTTTAACCTTCATATAATCTGTTTATGTCCTTTAGATGGGACTATCCTTTGCTTTTGGAACTGGAAGAAAAGTTATTTTGTTAACTTCATTTTGATGGTTTGAAGTGTGGGTTTTGTTGGTGGTGAGGGTGTGTGTGTGTGTGTGTGTGTGTGTGTGTGTGTGTGTGTGTGTGTGTAGCTTAAAATGAGCTTAATCAAAACTAGCAAAATCTTTACTTTGGGAAAAAACGAGAAAATCATGCATCACTACTTCTCTAAAACATACGCAAACCCTTCTGTTTAGAGCAAACTGCTGGCTTCCTTGTCTATATTTCAGACCACATGATGAAACAATTTTGTTTTCTCAACTTGAGATGCTATTTTTAATTTCTGTTATAGCAGTTTCATATGAACGGAGTGTTTTAGCGCCAGTTATGTTTCATGCTAGATTTAGTTGTAAGACAACTCAGATTGCGGTATCTGAACATTTTATGTCCTTACGGTTGCATTAAGAGATTTGCAGTGTGTTTTGCACAATGCTTTGTCCTTACTCTGTTACGAATCTCTACTTTGAACAAAGGATGGCAACTGTGGAAGGAATGTAGTCAACCATTAAATATGTTAACATTTAATTAAACACTTATTTTGTGGTAGGCAACTGTCCCGATGGCCTACGTGTTATTTCTCTTATAATTCTCATCGAAATCCCATGAAAGATAAATTACCACCTTTATTTTCCATGTAAGGAAATTGAGATATGGAGAGGCTAAGTAACTTGCCTGTGGTCAGTCGCTATAGAGCAGAGCAGTGGGGCTTACATCTGTGACCTGTAAGGTGTCTGTGTGAGCAGGTATATGAAGAAAGATGTACTCTCACTAGCAGTTCACACACACGCACGCATGCACGCACGCACGCAGGACGTAGGGTAGTATGCACTGCCAATTAGTTTTGCAAAGAAACAAAATAATTATCAAGGCCTCGCATATGGAGAAGGGAGATACCTAATGCACTGAGGTGTAATTATGAATTTTTACCTCGCTTTGAGGGCAAAGTCGGTAAATATTGAAAACATGCACACACTTTCACCAGTCCATCGCACTTCTAAGAATTGTGGCACCCAGCTCAACACAGGCCCAGAGATGCCTGGACAGTGAAATAGTTTGTTTATGAAATACCAAAAACCTTGAAATGAAGTATCCAGCAAGAAGGAGGTTTATGTAGTTACGCTGGGCAGCCATTAAAAAAAGAAAAAGCTGGGAATACTATCAGTGACTCGGAAAGCTGGTCCTGGATTCTTATGGGATGAAAAGAGCAGGTTGCAAAACAAGGTACATAGTTTGATTTCCTTGTGTGGAGTAAATATGTTTCTACATACAAACTCTGTGCCCAAAGGAAGCTCACCAGAATGTTACCAGCTGTTTACTGCTAGACACTCCAACTTAGTGATCAGGTAAATGGGCAGTGGAGACACTCACAGTGGATTTAAATCCTGCTCAATGGCTTGTTAGCGTTTTGACCATGCTCAAGTTACCGCATCCTCCATGCCTGTTTCAATATGATGAAATCTAATTACTGAATGTGCAGTATCTTTCTGGGTAGTGCAACTTCAAGCAATTTTAACTTTTTGTTGTCTTTTTTTTTTAATTGATTTGGAATAAGTGTATCCACTTGGAAACCACAACAGAAAGTGTCCTCAGAGGAGTCATTGACATTGGTATGCATACAGTTTTAACAGGAAACATCTATTTAGAGCCAAAGTTACTTAAAATTTCTCCCTGGACGTTTGCTTCAGGAGCTATTTGCAGGCACAGAGACTGCTACCTTACCGTGTGCTGGGTGCCAACTGGAAGGGGATGGAAATCATATTCCACCCTTCTGGCTGGGAGGCATGCATAATCACTGTAGACTCTTCCTGGAGAAGCCTCCTTACTTTGCTGCTGCACTGACATGTTGTGCGTGACGTCAGTGGTGTCAGGCTCGCTCACAGAGTGGCAGGCCAGCCTGACTGCCAGGGAGCTTTTCCTGGTGCTTCGTCCCCACAGAGCTCATTTGGGAGCAGCTCAGAGACAAAGGAGTTGCGTCTCATTTTCATCCCCATAGCCCTTTTGCCAGTCGTTGAATGTCTGTTTACGAGTGTGATTTCGATGAAGGCTGGTGAGTAATTCTTGGAACTTTGCTGTATTAATAATAAATTGCTCATAGCTAAAGGAGCAGTAGTCCTTTTTTTCTCAGTTAGAGATCCTGTGGTAAATAATCTTTATAGTCCGGGAGCGGGCATGGTGGCTAGTGCCTAGTGCAAAGGACTTGCATATCATAAATGTTTCTGAAAGTGGAGTACTGTATGGTTGTAGCAGTTAACTCCATCATTTAGGTTTTCAAATGACCTCAGTATATTTTAAGATGTGAGAACTGGATACGTCTTCCTCTCCTCAACTTTAAGCTGCATAAATGCATCATGGTTGCAAATTGCTATTAACAGTTTAAAGATTATCACTTAAAAATTGTGATTAATCTTGTTTATTTTTTAGCTAATTTAGAAGAGAAACTTCTTCCTCCCACCCTCCCCCCCCCCCACAGCTCCCCACCCTTTAAAGAGACTAAATGAGTAATTCCCAGAAGTTCCTATGGAGTTGCTAACAATGTTCATTACTAGTCTAAACTAATTAGCAATCAGTTGAAGTAACTGGTACTTTTTTCATTCTTTAATTATTTGAACTATTTCAGTGATATGATTCAAAATGAGTAAATTTAACCGTAAATTCAAGAGCAATATAATGACAAAGATTATTATAAGAAAGTTATTAGTGTCATTGATTGTAAAGGCTGGACAACATGTCTTTAAAGATTTATTTCTTATTTAAAAAAATAATTCATTTCTCTCTAACTTGTCTACCATGTAAATTGATTTAGTTGTTTTGAAAGCATTTAGAGAAGTAGATTATTTTTGGTAGGACTTATTTTTGCATTAAATGTTTTTGCTAACTTCTTTTTCTCCGTTTTGAGTGGATGAATGATATTCTAATCTTATTTATTATGGTGCACACTGAAGCCTATGAAGTCATACAGTTTTGCCGTTTCTGGCATAATTATTTTCACGAAGGTTCAGTAGCAGCCTTGTGATTTCAAGGTCCTTTAGAGGAATTTTCAATGTTATCTTTTTTAAGAACAGGTACTTTGTACTTTTTCAGTCTAGTTAAGGAAAAGGTGGTGTAGAAATTCTCAACAAGTAAGTTAAACATTTTCACTTCAATTTTCTGAAGCAGTTTCAGGGTAAGACCTGTTATCCATTTTTATGTGACTTAAGATCGATATTGAATGAAAATGATTTCAGTTTCTTACATGTGAATGTGCAAAGATATCAAATTTGAGTAATTAACAATTACTGCCTCATGTTTTGGGTCTCAGTACATTATCCTCGTATATTTAGAAGCATTGAAATCGAGAAATGGGAGACAGAGAAACAAAGCAAAGGTCAGACAAAACCAAACCAATAACAGACTCCAGACATCTGACTGTAGAATTGAGGCTACCGGAGTGTGTGAGGGAGCCAAGTGTGGAGGAGCCAGTGGACTGTGTGAGGACGAGGGGTGCAGAGATGGGTGTGGTGTGGTGTGGTGTGGTGACACATGGGTGTGGTTCTGTACCTCTGAATCATATACAGTGTGTAAACCAGTGTTCCCTCAAAAACCAATTTATACTTAAGTCAAAAAAGCCAAAGAAGAAGTGTTCAAGTTCATTTGATTTAACTGCCTTAATTCAAAACCCGTATTTTTCTCTCAAGTTGCAGAAATTTCTGCCCAAAGCTAGAAAATTTAAGTATATGGAAAACTAACTCATGAATTCATGTTTTTGTTCCCTTTTGGTTTGTCTCAAATGCACTTAAAATATTTTAACATGGTTTTAAAATAGCTTCTATTTTGAACTCAGCCTGTAAGTTACTGTAGCAAAGATGCCTCGGAGGTCACTGCACAAAATTCTGCTAAAGTTCAAGGGAGGAGAAGCTACTTAAACTTTCTTGTATGAGCAGGAAATTAATCTGATCTAAGGGGAGGTGGAGAGGGGGAGAGATGAGCAGGGCAGGGGCAGGAGAAGGGGTTGGATAACCTGTAACTGATAGAAAAGCTTTACTCCAGTCTAAGCCTCAGAGAACACAGTGCTTGTCTGCTCTTATTTAACGAATAAGCCAGGCTTTAAGGAACCTTTCCACCAGCACAGAGGCCTAATGGAAACGTGCCCTTGTGCTTATTCAAGTTTAAAACCTGGGCTGGCAAAGTCCCATGAGATAGTATCTTTTAAGCCACACATAATTTTGAACTGAATTTCCAACCCCACCCCCCCACCCCCCTCCTTGGTGTGGTAGACAGTGAGAGCTCTTGTGCATATCACCAGCTGAGTAAAATTCAAGCATGGACGAGTGACGTGACTCAGCAAGTTGGATGAATGAGGGAAGGCAGTCTTGATGGCTGTATTGGAGAGGTTGTCTTCACTGTGGTGATGGAATCCTGGGAGTATCTAACCAGCCCCTCGTGCACCTTGACCTTGTGCTCTGCAGGAAGGGGGTGTGTGTCTGGAGGGCGGGCAGTGGCTGCAGTGGCTGGCCGGCTCTGCTGTGGGAGGCAGCCTCACCCTGCTGTTCTGGGTCAGATTCGGGCCCTCTCCTGCTGCATCTGTAAGTGAGAATTTTCTCAGTGCTTGGAGATAATGATTTGTTGACTAAACCAAGCCTTAATTAAGTGCTGTTTGCGTCACGTAAGTACATTACTATTTTGCCTTTTCAGTTATTTCAAAAAAAAAAACAACAAAGCAACATTATTTTGAAATCCAAGTGACAAAATTTAGGGGTAAAGCAAGTACCATTTTTTCCCAAACTTTATGAAATAAATGTTATGCTCACAAATACCTGCTTACTCAGTCTCAGTGATCAGCCCATTTCTGTGCCCCTGTTTTCAGTCTGTGCTAAACTCTGGCCCCATCTGGTTATTCCTGCTGATCCTGAGAGATAGATGGAAATGGCAGCCCCTTCTGGGACAGCTTGCCTGCCCTTCTCTTCTCTAAGCGAACCCAGTCTCTAATTGGCCTCTAATTGGCCTCTCCTTTATATTACTCTTCCTGTTTCTTTATAATGTTATTAAGGCTGTGCCACCAGTGCCTGCTCATTGAATGAATGGAAATATTTAAGTTATACTACAAGAGACGTATTTTGAAAGAAAGTCTACCTTTTTTTAAATAAAATCTTTGGCTTCATAGAAATATAGGTTGACTCATCAATAACTATCTTTTTGTTCTTGAAGTGATTTAGAGAAAGCTCATGCTATATTAAAATCATCGAATACCATGCAATGGAAAATAGCAAAATGACACGATTGCTGATTTTTATCTAGTTGAATTGAGCTTTTTGTTCTGTCAGTTTGACTATTGAAAAGAATGTTTCACTGACAACAAAATAATTGGATGTTTTTTGAAAATGTGTGTTTATGTGTAGACTAGAATTACATGAACTTTTTAAAGTGGTGTAAGACCACAAGCAAAAGAAACTCCTTAAATTTATTTTTTTCTAATTTGTTCTTTGCTTCCTTCCCAGTGGTGCAGTAAACTTCCATTTAATTCATGTTATAATAAAACATTACTAATTAGCATTCATTAGGGTATAGTGGAGTTGCTGGAAGTAATGGAATTCTATCTAGGTTATATATAAATTTTTAAATGCCACATTATTAATTTTAAAACACCAAAAAGAACATTTCTGATGATTCACATATTTCTGAATTTTAGGGTTCTGCATAGTTTCATTTTAAAACTCCAATAGACATTTGCAGTTAGAAATTTTCATACAGGTGATAATAATTTTTCAACTACAAATTCTTTTAAACCACTAAGGGACCTCCCTGGTGGCACAAGGGGTTAAGTCTCAGCACTATAAAGCCATGGGCAACCACTGCTGCATGAGTTTGCATGAGTTTGATCTCTGGCCAGGAAGCTTCCCACATGGCACAGCAGGCCTCTCCTGTCTCACCCACTGCTCCCCTCAGCAGTGTATTTCAGTAGATCTGCCTGTTCTGCTCCCCACTCTGTCTAGTGAATCCTCTCACACTCTCGCCCACCTCTGGCCTATCCCCCAGCCTCTTGTATGCATAAATAAAATAAAATCTTTAGGATAAATAAACAAACCACTAAAATACAACCAGTGACTTTTTCTTTTCTGTTATGTGACCACTACACGTGTTTTTTGCATGGTATTCCATGGTAAACTCTAACCTGTGGAATGATCACATTTCCTCATCCGTTAAATTATAGTTATAATGTAAACCTTTGTACTTCATGTTAAACCAGGATAGAGCCAGCAACTCTTTAAAACAAGGAAGTGACATAATTTAACTCCTTTTCAAGAATTCCAACTCTGCTTGCCTATTCAGGGTCAGCTAATTGAGGGCTTTGTTTGATTCAGGGAATGTACCTTGGTGCTGCCAGGTTTATCCTTCCCTACCCTCTGAGGGGTCGGTGGTGTTTTGGTTCCCATTTTGCAGAAGGAAGTTGAGGTTCAGGATGGAGGATGATCTAATGGGAGAAAGACTGGTTACAATGAGGTGGATTAGTGTGCTGTTAATAGTCTTGGGGACGTAAGAGGGAGATACCAGTAGCCACGGGGGTGCCAGTACTTCTCTGCTCCTGTGGGATGATTCCTCTGTGACAACCAGAAATGTGTACCTGATTCTGAAATGCTTGGAAAACATTCAAAAATTATATTTCTGTTTTAACCACCAAGTGCCCTTGAACTTTCCCATTTAAAAGCTTCTTAAGAGTCACGAGGAGGACTTGCCAGTGAAAGAATTATATGAATTATTTCAGGCATTTTGTGCTTATATTATAATTTATTAAGTGATCTAAAATGTAACCATGACTTAACGCTCAGGGTGGATAACAGTTATTAATGTGATGGGTGCATTTTGTACCGTCATAACAAGCCTGGTGTTAATTGAATTGCACTTGTGTTAACTTCCAAATTATCTGAAATCTATTAAAAGGTGTTTGCTTTGTAGATTCTAAATGTGGGTTTTATTTAAGAAGGATTTTTTCCCAAAGGTGATTTAGAAATAATCTGTAAATAACCAAAACTAAAACGGATGAATCTGTATATAAACCTAGTATGTTGCACTTCTGCTGTTTCTTTTATTGTTCCTAGTCTATAATAATGATCTCATCTTGTACTGGTAACATGAGATCATACTCATATCTTCCAGTGGGAAAAGTTAGATTTTCAGTGACACCCATGCTTTACAATTGTTATTTGTAGTTAAAGTCTTTGGTACTTATAATTGGGAAAATGCAAGGTAACATTGATAATTTTGTCTGAGCAGCTCATTCAAAATGGAAAATTATTGCGAAGCCTTAGAGACTAAGAAGATGGGTAAGAGCTGAGATTAAAATTAACTTGGAAATGGGAGAGGTTTCATTCCTGTGCTTCAGGTAGAAGTGGTCTTGAGTGCTGCTCAGCAGTGAGACCAAAGGAGGGAAGTAGAGGAGCCTCAAGAACGCAGCATGTTCACGAGGTGGGAAAGGGCGGTGACGCCGAGGGATGGTGCGGTGACCCTTGAACAGCCACCCCGGCGCCTGACACGCGATTATGTCCTGTGCGCTATTTCTCATTCGCCAGTGCAGCCGTCCTCAGATGTCCGTGGATTGAATCACCGATGCCAAACCCACCCATAGGGCAGGCCGGCTATAAGTGGTGGGCACATTTCGACTGTGTGGAGGTTGGCACCTCTAACCCTGGTGCAGTCCAAGGGGCAACTGGTTAGTTTGGTGGGGCTTGAATGTCTTCAGACAGAGAAGTGGGGGGAGACAGGGCAGAACTGAAAAGTGTCGGTGGTGACGATCAAGGATGTGGGGATCTGAAGCGGGCACAGCCTTGCTTTAGAGACACCCTTCCTTCCCAAGTCCCCAAGTGACTTCTGCCACCTTTGTAAATGCTCTGAGCCTCAGTTTACCCATTGGTAAGGTGAAGCAAGTAATACCTCAGCGGTCTAGCTGAGGTAGAATAGATGAATGAATAGATGGTCTAGCTTCAAGTGGCACATGTGACAGTGAGTGTGATGGGCACATGTTAATCGGATGATGGTATTTACTGCTGGCAGTGAGGACCGGTGAGGTGCTCATGTCTGGTGACTCCTTTCTTTCCCCACTAAAATCTAAGAATATCACTTTCCAAGTGAGGCGAGGAGAAAGGAGAGAAGATAAAGGGTTAAAGTCTGAAGGAGGATGTGTAGATAGATGGTGGGTCAGTGAATCACTGAGGTTGAGGATGTCTGGAAGCAGTTAGTTCTGAGTTAAAGGCAAATGATATTTAGAACTAAATGTGGGGAGAGGAAATATATACTTCTCATGTTTTGCAAAAAGAAAAAAGTCAGAGTTTTTGGGACTGCTAACTCAGTGGTTATTTGTTCCCATAACTAAGGCCCAGGAATTCAGCTTCTCTTAAGGACAGGCAGGGAGCTCTTAATGTTTTCCTTTTGTTCTTCAAACACTGCCTTTAGCTGTAAGCACAGTTTTTCAAGCCAGCATATTTTCAATTTAAAAATAAATCACAGAAACAGACATTGTGGTAAGACAGATTTCATCATAACATTCTCCTTTTCTATTAAGATGAAAATAAATTAAAAACAGCTGTCCACATAAAACATGAGTGAACTTTACACTTAGCAGTATTTTAAAAGTTACTTTGGAGCACCATAGAACCATCTGATCTAACAACTAAGAAAGAAGATAGCTTCATAACCAAGTCACTGCTCCAAGTATGTTTTTAAACCCGTTTTGAGACTGAGTCTCAGAGTGATGAGGATTTATGATTTCTACAAAAGTTTTTCCTCAAAGAGTTGGGAGGTGGGTCTCCCTGGTGGCGCACCAAGTTAAGTCTCAGCACTATGAAGCTATCTGCAGTCACTGCAGCACAAGTTCAGTGCCCGGCCAGGGAGATTCCCACATGGCGCAGCAGACCTCTCCTGCCTCGCCCACTGCTCTCCCCAGCAGTGTATTTCAGTCAATCCTCCTTTTCTGCTCCCCACTCTGTCTCTGGTGAATCCTCTTACCACCCCGCAGCTCTGGCCTATACCCCAGTTCTTGTATGCATAAATAAATAAATCTTTAAAAAAATAAATAAATAAAAAGAGTTGGGAGGTTGTCACCATCTGATAGTGTCATGAAACCAAGGCCAAGCTGAGCATGTCCAGTACTTTTTGGGTTTGAGTAGAAGGATAGTAAAACTGCCTGCAGATACCCATCTGAGCTGTGGGCTCTGTAGTTTCCTACATGCATTTAAGAAATGCAATTGTGCCCATAGTTTCCAGCCCTCTTCTGCTCAGCTCCTATCTCGCTCCACTGTGCATCTGTGACAACTTTTATGGGCTGCATGCACCTTTTTAAAAACCCAAGTCATAATACTGTCTTCAGAACCAGGGGTGACAGAACAGTCACTAAACCTCTATGCTATCGTATACATCTTATACTAAATGTAATCCTTCTTTCTTTTATATAAGGGGAATTAGGCAATTCAAAGCAAATCTTGCATCTGAGCTTAATAAGAGAATATGGAAATCTTCTTAGGACAGTTTTCGGCCTAGTGGATTGCCAAACTCATTGCCAAGGCTACACATATAAAACCCTAGTTAATAAATCTTCCTGCATCTCAGTATCACTCAGAAGAATTATATTGACTGTTAGTGACAACATGGTAATAGCAATTCAATATTACTTCTTACATATAAAAGCTATGGATTTTGTATTAAAACAGTCTCCGGGGGCCTCCCCGGTGGCGCAGCGGTTAAGCGCTGTGCTGTGGAGCTGTCGGCAGCGGCGACGCGAGTTCGATGCCTGGCCAGGGAGAATCCCACATGGTGCGGCAGACCTCTCCTGCCTCGCCCGCTGCTCCTCTCAGCAGTGTATTTCTGATCTGCCTGTTCTGCTCCCCGCTCTGTCTCTGGTGAACCCTCTCGCCGCCCCACGCCTCTGGCCTGTACCCCAGCTTGTATGTATAAAAATAAAAAATAAATCTTTAAAAAAAAAAAAAAACAGTCTCCGGAGTTACCCATGAAATACAGATGTTTAACACACACACACAAACTCCCACAGGAGAGAATCTAATACTAAACAGTAGCCAGTATTTGGTTATTAACTGGACAAAACATTAGCAATTTTTTTTTCCTGAGAATGGAAATAAAAGAGTTTCCAAATTCGGGATTAAATCACCCACTCTACCTTCCCAAAGCTTCCTAAAGGAAGAAATTGGGAAAATCATGTTTCTCTTCTCCTGGGTTGAACTTTTTACCAGGTAGAATTTTGAATATGCTAGTAAGAATATCTTCTTTGGAACATATGTGAGTTGCTTTCTCTGAGAAAAGCAAGATGAATCCTTAGCTAATAGCCTTTCCCTTCTCCTTCTCACTGGAACATATACTCATTTGATCATGTTCTTCTAGGTGCGCTACAGAATTACTTGTTTGTTCTAAGTTCAATTACTATTGATTGAATTAGATATCAACTCTCTTGGCTGGCTAATGAGATTCTAAACAAAAATGGCCAGGGAGCTTTAGGGAAATTTCAGAAAAAAGGATATGTAAAGTGAAGCTTTCCTTTCAGCTCTGGACTTTGTGATACACTTGTGATACCTAGGGTGATGGCAGCCGTTCGTTGCTGAGAGGGCGCCTAACTGAATAAGAAAGCCAGTTGGTGCCACTGTACTGAACAATGGCGAGTAGTCGTAGTTCCTTGAAACCATAAATGTTCTTATTTTAAAATCAGCACTAGCTCTTTTCCACTCTTGATTCAAAGAATAAGATATGTCCTGGGCCTCCCTGGTGGTCGAGGGCTTAAGTCTCAGTGTTATCACCGAGAAGGCCTGAGTTCAGTCCCCGGCCAGGGAGCTGACCCATATGGTGCAGCAGACATCTCCTGTCTTGCCCGCTGCTCCCCTCAGCAGTGTATTTCAGTCAATCCGTCTGTTCTGCTCCCCACTCTATCCTTCTCTGGTGAATCCTCCCATCCCATGCACCTCTGGCTTGCACCCCAGTTCTTCTACACAAAAATAAAGAAATTTATAAAAGATCTTTTTAAAAATAGAATAGGGTATGTCCTGATATATGTAGTATTATTTCAGTTTTCCATTTAAATTTTTTAGTTCATTTTTGCAAAAATCAAAGCAGATTCCACTATTCTAAAGAACTTTAATGAGGATATTTTACTGTATGCATATTTTACTGTATGCATATAAGAATAAGATGTACATTTTGCACTCAACCGTGGCCACAAAGTTTTGGCCTTAGCGTTGGGTAATAGGGGTTTTGCGAACCGATTTCATTTGTCATAGCATAGTTAACTATGCTGAATGCGTTTATTTTTCCCTTGTGCAGTTTAAAGCAGAACACCATTAAGAATAAAAAAAGTTTCATTTTTACTGACTTTCGTAATCTTAGAAAAATATTTAAAGCTCTATATGTGCAAATAAATCTGTTTTCCCATTCTTAAATCGACTGAATTATTGGGCTTTGTATTTGAAATGCACATTTTGTGCTTTTTATGCATCTATGTGGTTGAGGTACATATGTGCATTTGCAAGGAGGAGGTCTCCTAAGGAATGTCATTGGCACTATCCTTCATATGTTTGCTGCAGAGTGAAAGTTGTATCAATGAGCACTGCACACGAAATGTCTTACTCCAATGATCTTGTAAAGAGACACAAACACCAACTTTCTCTATCTTCAGAGTGTTGCCACTCAGTTTAAATTACTCACATAAAAAATAGCTGCCGCTCAAAGTTGACTCAACCTTGGTAAGTTGCTCAGTTTCCATAAATAGGTTATAGGAACTGTGGCAGCTTTCCCTTTTTACAAGGGCTACCAGGAAGCTCAGAACATCGTCAGAATAGTGCAGCTCCACCTGTGTTTCTGGCCCAGCACCTACATGATTCATTATTTGTTTCATAAATACATAAGATTTGAAAAGGAATTAGCTAGATTAATGAATTTCTGTTCCATCTCTGATAGACATGTCATTTTATTGTTTATGTAATTTGGTGGAAGTAATGCCATTTTATATATACTCTTTTATTCATCTTAGGAATCTTAAAATCAAATTTTTATTGAATGAAATAGTTGCATTGAGGCTTTAAATAAGCAAGATTTTTTTCCTTTGATCTTTAGTTATAGCAATTGATCAGATGACTGGTAATTAATAGTGAAGAGGGCATAACACCAAAGATCAAGCAATTTGTGTTGCTGTTTGTCAGTGTTTTAATATCTTTTCTAAACATGGCATTGATTCAGTTCTTGTCTCTGGGCTTTTGATGGAACTGGACCCTCAGATTCAACTTGTGAATATGGCCTATTTTCTTCAATCCTGCACTCTCCAGAATAGCTGAGTCCACTTTGTTTTGTTTTGTGTCTTAAGTGTTGTCACATGCTGCCTTGTTACATAAAAACACAGCGAGCCTGTCTCTACATATTAAAATGGCTTTTGGCTTCTACCCTTTCTTATACATTAGAAGCAGATATCTTTGCCAAAAATTTGAAGACTAAGAGAGATGACAGCTTTATTCTTTCACAATAAAAACTTAGTAGAATAGCGTGAGTCTTAAACTATGACTTGGGTCAGTGCTCATGTAGGCATTTTGAACTAACCTGAATAGTGACCTACTGACGATATCAGCTGAGCCCTGCCATCCACAGTAGTCACCAGTGACAATTATCGATGGCTTTTCCGGGTTCCCATGTCCTTCTTTGTCTCTTTTCACCTTCATTCACATCTCCACTAGAAAGTAAACGCCTTAATAATAGGATTTTTATGTCTTGTTCACTGCTATCCCCAATACTTAGAACCATTCTGGAAAAAACTAACAAACCGTGATATAACCTCTGTTACTAAGTTTAGGAAACTGAGACATGGAGAGACCAAGTAACTTGCCTAGTAAGAACCCCTGCCAGGAAGTGCAGGATGCAATCCTAAGTGGTCTGATTCCTGAATCTGGGTTCCAGATGGCTGTGACTTCCTGCTGTGTCTGCTGTCTCTGGAGAAAGACTGGACATGAATGTGGTTTCTTCTGGAAATCATTGGCTATCTGGGCAGGGTCTCTGGGCCTCAGCCTGTTGACATCTGAGGCTGGTACTCCTTTCCTGCACAAGGCAGGGTGTCTGGCGGCAGCCTGGCCTCCACCCCCTGCCTGCAGTAGCGACTGCCCAGTGTGTCATTCCAGAGTATTCCTGGACTTTTCCAAATGTCCTCTGGGTGATAAAGTCACGCCCCGTGGTCCTCCACATGAAGACATCACAGTTAGTACAGACGGATGATGGGAATTGCTTTGTCCTGTGACCTTAAGTATGCTTTATACTAGGACCTGAATTTTAGCCTTTCTAAATTGTGATTCCATTAGAAATGCAATACAGATGCTACCCTTCCAGTTTTTCCTTTTCATTCACAAAAAGCATAAAATCTCTGGCACCTTGCCTATTAAACCTTTTGATAGCAGAGAGGTATATTCATAATTTAATGGTACAGTCAGTTTTGCTTTAACACAGCACATGTGCTCCTAAAATAAATCACTCTCTATGCAACACTGGGCAGTGAGAAGGGGGGAATCTTGTGAAAATGGATTTAGGAGCATACCACTCAAAAACTTCCATTAGTGGCACATAAAAATAAAGATGGGAACCTGAGGAAAGTGGTTGCACAGTTTCACACTTGATATGTGGATGAAATACAATACAAAAGCATTTTGCCTCAGAAAAGACCTACAGTTGCTTGTAGAAATGATCTTGGAAGGGTTTCATTTTGGCTTGTGAGTTCTTAGTAAGTGTTGGAAGTAGGGAGTCTCTGAAAATAGACAGCAAAGTCTGTCACCCCCTGTCTGGGGATGTGCTTCATACACAGGCAATGAAGTGAGGTGGCTGGTAGGTGTTTGAGGTGTACAGAGCCTGGCTGGGTTGTTAGGTGCAGTTTTCGGCATTCGACCAAGTTTCCCAAAGACATGACTGTGTTGAAACAAACGCAAAAGTTCCACACCGCCCGGGTTGTCCTCTGGTCTATGAATCGCATTGGAACTCACTTCTACACAAGGATCGTGGCAAAACTGATGGTCCTCTTGATCTGAATTTTGTGGCCCTTCAAAGAAAAAACACTGGACTATAGAGGGGATGGCACGTGTATTGTGAAGCATGTGCTCTGGAAGTAATGCACAGGTTGACTTTGAAACTGATGCAAAACTGGGGGCCCCTCTCTGCCCTCCCCATGTTCCTGTCTATGCTAGCACTGGTCTCCACTTTAGAGTGCCAGCGCCTAGGCAGAGTAGCAGAGTTCTGTACATTAACTGAGATGGCTTATGGAAATAGATCTTTTTTAAGGCTTTTTGGGAACTCACTTACATTGTTTTCATTCACTGGCACTCAGTGTTTCACTCATATTTTCAGCTTTAGTCACTGACTGCGAATTTGGAAATTGTTTCTCCTTTACCATCATAGCATTTTCCTGTGCAACAATGGTATAATGCTAACAAGTTAAGCTGTTCTAGGAGTTAGTAAAAAAGCCAAAATGCTTTTAGGAGTAGCAGAAAATCCTGACAGCAAGCACAGGTTTGGGTTAGAAAACCCAAAACGTGTTCCGAAGAGGGACCGAGGGTGGGGGTTTCTTTTAGAGGGAAGAAAGTGGAAGTAATGGTCAGGAGAAAGTCACAGAGCCAAGTGGTCAGTGGAGGGGGGAGTGGCCCCACAGTAAAAGCAGGTGAAAGTTCTTTATCAGGCCTTTCCCACAGGAGATCCTTATTGTTGGTTTCTTAGGATGTGGCGCTTTGGCCCTGCACAAAGTCATATCCGCACTGAAGAGGACAGTATAGTAACCACGACCAAGATTTTGGGAGTGTTGTCTAATGTCGGGATAAGTAAATGAAAATTTGAGAGGACCTGGTTTTTCTGCAGTGACTTTCTTAGACCCATTTTGTTTTAATGCCAGTGATGTCACTTGTCATGTCGGGAATGGTTTTAAAATTCATACCTACATATTTAAGTTTTCTAAATATTTAAAGATGCCTTTGTCTAAGCAGTAAGTATTAACAGTTCTAGGAGGTAGTCCAAAATTACCACATTTAAACAGTTAAGGCTGGAGTTATTTTAGTTTGTCATGCTTGTAACTTACTTTATCTGTTTTGATGAAATGGTTAGAAAACATTACAGTGAATTTTCTATTTGATAATAAGTCAACTGTTTGTAGATGACCATTTATTTTATTCTCATTACCTGTAAAATCTCCATCGTGATTGACTACATAGTTTGAAGTACATCATTGTGCAGATTTTGGATTGTGGTGTTTTTGAATATCCACTATGTGGCTTTGTTTTGTTTTTTTTTAATTTAGTCACCAAGACACAGATTTTAGAGGTGTTGTCTAGTGTTGGGATAAGTGAATGAAAATTCGAGAAGTCTTGGCTCATTTCTTTTTATAATCAGATATATGTAGTGGGAAAAGTGTTCCTTTCATTAAAAAATAGTCAAAGTCTTTCCTTACAGTTTTCATATGAATTTTCATATCAATTTAATATCTCATCAAATAAAACATTGGGTACTTTGAAGAAATAAAAGAAGAATATAAATATACTTATACTCCATAGTGGTAGTAATCATGGTATCTTAAATTAGATGGAATGATAAGATTTTCATTTAGTTTTACTTTAAGACACTAATCTTCTTAAAGATGAGACCATCTTAGATATCTTAAAGATGATAAAAATGCCAGTCACATTGAGTTAGATCCACTGTGTGGGAAAAGAATGTTTGGACTTTTTGCCCCTTTGGTATTCATTGATTAAATATCATTGCTATGTGTTCTTGTAGAGTAGGTGCTCAAATCTGCTCAGTGTTCGGGTCAGTGTAGTCTCTTACCCTATAATCACTGCAGAACCATGTTGTTATAATTTAGAGCTTCAAGAATACTAAGATTGGAGTCTGTATTTCTCCCAGGCAAGATGATACCATGTAGGGGAATAATACCATATGTAGGAGACTGCAGATTTTGCAATGTTGTTTTTTATGTAAAGAATTTGAATGTTTTCTGTTCTGTCTACCAGTTAACCAACTCTAGTTTTTTAATGCTCCTTCCCCAGGAGAGATTGGAAAAAAAAAAGATGTCATTCTCCATTGTTTATTACTGAAGGGTCTAAGAGTTGCCACAGGTCACTTGAAATCCCCCTCCAGCCCCTGTATCTCCCCAGTGTTGTGTTCTGCTAGAACATCGGCATCCAGATACCTTGACACCTTGTGGGTACCATCCCATTTGGGTACTTCAGTGTCTGCCACTTGCCCCAGAGGCCAGACTGTCTTAGTAGTTCTGTTAATGTGTCTGTTCCTTATTACATAAATTCATATCCCACATGAGACTGTAGCTTCCCATTGTTACCTTTTAAAAATCAAAAGGGAAGATAGTCACTGGCATACTTTTTATGTAGTGAAAATTCCACCCCAAGTAAATGAGAGCCATGGAATGTGTTGGTGTAAAGACAAATTCACCCCAGGAAGCAGTACTAGGTTCCTGCTCGACCAATTTATTAAAAGAATAATGGAAGCACATTATATTCCATCAGTGATTCTGTTACCACAGCAGTTAATGTGTAATTTTTTTTTTAAAAAAACGTATTGGTATCTTTTCTTTTATATACTTTAGTATGACGTAATGGGTAAGAGTTTTGAGTACTGGGTTGCCAGCAAATAGAATATTAATGAAAGTTAAGATGTGGAAAAGGAACCAGAGTACCTAAAACTTTTGCCAAAAAGTTTGTGGTTTGTGGATACAGACTTTCCTCAGTACAGAGCATATAATACTCTTTCAAGATTAACAGCACAATACTCAAAACTCAATACTCAAAACAAAATAATGAAGTTTTCTCCATAATGAAAGTAAATTTTCTAAGATCAGACACAACAACAGTCTTCTCACATGTAACTTTATGTTATACAACCCAGTGGGAATAAATACAAATTTATTTGGGGCATCTAATATTTTAGCTTATTGAATAGTTTGGGCTTTTCTCTCTCATTTCCAGAAAACAGTGAAAGACTTAATCTCATCATCCAACCTAGCCAGAAAGTATTTCTTAGGCAAAGCACTTACTCTAGAAAAGTAGTCATCCTTTAAACATTTTTTAGTACACATGCCAAATTAGATTTTTCTTGCGTTCTAGTATCATTTGTACATTTGAGTTAAGATTTTAGTTTTCCCTTCAGATTCCTTTTTTCTGTGGAATGTCTTCTAAAGCATTACTAAAGTCAGTCCCATTACATTATTGACATGAAGGCTCTTTTGTAAAAACAGAAGCATCATAACTTATTACTCCTCCAGGAATACTGTCTAGTTTGTAGTGTGCTATGCCCATATAGCAGTACCACTAGGTTTCTCCCCCATATGTAGATTTGGCAATTAGACCTCTGTAATTTGCCTAAATTGGACTATAAAGTAATGGTAAATACTCAGGTTTACTTTTTGCAACCCGCCTATCAAATGTAAAATGCAATGATTGTGGAGCCACACCAACTTACCTTTGTCTGTGAAATAGTGAGAGGAACGTATTGAGGTCATTCTGTGCGCTGAGCTTTAGCAGCGTTGTAAAATTGTAAATAGCAATGACACATAGTAGGTAGTCCAGAAGGCATTTTCAGAAGTTGCAGTACCTAGCGGTTTGAATTTCATCACTTTAGTGTTCTAACTTTAATGTTACACTAACGAAATGTCTATTTTGTACCTGAAATTAGAAAGACACTTGTGCTAAAACCAAGTACCTACATTTTCTTTCTCTCTCTTTTTTATTTCAGCCATAATGAAAGGAAAGTGACCTGTAAACACCCCGTCACAGGTCAGCCCTCTCAGGACAACTGCATTTTCGTAGTGAATGAACAGTAAGTAAGGCGTTCCTGCCGCCACCGCCATTCCAGAGGAGCTAAACGTCGAGATGACAGAACGCCATGTGTTTACTCTGTGCAGCTTAGAAACATGACTTAAATTTTTTTTTCATGAGCAATACACTTTCAGGAGCTGTTTCTACACGAGTTCAAACACAGATAAAAAGCCCAGGATGTAGGGACAGAGAAACTGTAAGCTTGATCAAATTATTCAACTAATTTGAGCTCAGTTTTCGTCCCCTTAAATGGGGTAATGGTCGTTTACCATTTCTTGGGATGTTTCTGAGCTTCAAGTGAAGTACTTGTAAAGATATTTTAATACTAGAAATCTCTTCCCAAAATTTAGCTATTGACATCATTGTTACTGTTTGGAATATTAGAATAGTTGATCTTGTGAATAAATTTTTAATTTTCTGGTTAGATGATCAAGTAGAGTATCTGCAGTAATACTTAATAAGCATGATATTAATTTATGTTGTACTTAGAAGTGCTAGTTATATATAAGGTCACTGTAAGTATTAAGCTGTGACTCTAGGGCTTTACTGAGCTCTAACTAGTATTCAACTGCTTTGGAAAAAAGTAGGACACCAGCTTTGTTAACTCTAGGGAAGCTTTATTATAAAGCAGTTTGCACACCCAGCAAGTTCTAGCTTTTTGACATATATTTTCAGGACCGTTGCAACTATGACATCTGAAGAAAAAAAGGAACGACCTCTAAGTATGGTAAATGAAGCTTCGAATTATAATATGACTTCAGATTATGCAGTGCATCCTATGAGCCCTGTGGGCAGAGTAAGTCATTTTGCTTACTATTAATTATTGGTTATTGGTATAATTGGAACTTGCCACGTGGCTTCAGACACCATCTTGAGTAACAGCTAAAACAAGAGACTTGAGGGGACATGGGGAAAAGAAAGGAGAGGTCATTTAGGGAGGTTATCACAATAGATAAAAATATGCAGACCATAGATTTGAAGCATCTAGGAGGAGAGGGGAAGGGGTGAAAAGGTGGGGGGGCAGGCAGTGGATTATAGTGGAGGGTTATGGGTGTATGGGTTATAGTGGAAGGTCACCACACCTAAGGGAAGAAATAATGTATTGTGAAAAAGATTTACAGGAATCTAAAATAAGAGTACCTCTTTAAAAAAATTTTTTTAAATAAATATGGAGATTTAAACTCTCCCTTCACCTTTGAAAAAGCATTAAGGTCTTCCTGGGACAATGAGGGAGATGCCCTTAAGGGAGAGTCCTCCTCCTTGGTGTTTGTCTTTCACCAAAGCTCCACCTCCACCCAGCCATCAGAGCCCATCCCCTGAAATTAAACCTTGTGTTCAGTTTCTGGAGGGAGTCCTATGGGTGGTGGGTCCCAAAGTTACGTCTACATTGTACAAGCTAAAGCATTCCTGTGGATACTAAAGAAAAGCAAAGGGTTGAAGCAAACCTCAAGGCTATTCGTCCTGATGGAAGCCTGTCAAGATTTCTAAATATTGGGGGTAGAAGCATCTTCTCACGGACAGAGGGCAGGCAGTGGTTTTTGCATTTGTGGTTGAATGTCATCAGGAATTTAGGAACATTGCCCACAGCCCTTGTGGTAAGAGCTTTCTGAAGTTGATAACAAGTTCCATTTCCAGCTTGTGTGGTTTCAAAAAAAGACAGTTTTAGTTTCAGTCAATCCAAGCCAAAAACATTGGGAGAAAAGCTGGAAACGTTAGTTTGGAATACCACAGCCAGACATTAGAGAAAGGTTCAGAATCCCTTCCAATTCACAGATAAAAAGTAAAAACCTCAACATTCATTAAGAGGACTGGAATCTAACGTCCACAAAAATTATGATACTAAAACATATTTTTCTCTCCACCTTCATTCCAGTTCAACCAAATAGTCACAGTAAAATTCAATTATAAATTGTCTTACTACTGTTAAAAGCTTAAAATTATAAAATTATCATTTCATTTTTAATATTACATGAACTCAATTATATCCAAGGTAATTGACAAAAGAAGCAGTGACTTGGAATATAAAGTAGTAAGATTATATTTTAGTAATTTAATGATTTACATTTAAAAATTATAGTGGAGTTCAGATTTTGAATAATTTTATAAATTAATGGATGTTTGTGTGAGAGAATGGTCGATTTAATGAATCAACTGAAATTTTAAAGGTGAAAACAGGATAGCCTAGAAATTCCATTTTATGGTCTTACATATGCTTAGGTCAAAAAGACTTACATAATTTACAATCCAGCCATGATTGACTTAAGGTATAATTTGTATTATTTAAAAATTAATGTAATGTAGCTTGGAAGCCCTAAGCTAGTGAGCTAGATGACTCTGAAGTGATATGAAAAGTGCCACATCCACATGGAAACAGGAACAGATGATTTTTCTTTATAATCAGTAGCAAACGTTAAATGTTGCCCCTAAAATCCAAGATTTGTTTGTTTATAAAAACTGTGTAGCTATTGCTTCTTGTACTTTAAACCATTGCATTCATGTTTTAAATTTAGAATCTTAATATAAAAATTTCTCTAAGCACTTAGAACATTTACTACTAAATCTGAATAAATAAATATTTGCCATAAAGTTACTCAGTTCTTGATTTAATAGAGACAGGATTAAGGGATGATAAAAGAATAACCTTCTGTTTCTTTGAAGTATTTTTTATAACAGTAAAACACTTCCTTTGGTAATTATGGTTATTTTAAAGGAAAGGATAATAGACAACTCTGTATTTTAAATGCCTGGAGTTTTGTGGAATAGTACAAGTAAATGTAAATTTTCAAGTAATGTAAATCATTTCCAGTTCTTGGGCAACACAGAATGTTAGTCTGGTCTCTGAGCATTGTAATGCTGCATTGATACATTTTCATTGATATGTAGAAAAATAATTGTTAGTTTGAGGCCCATTAGGCCACTGTCTGAAAAGAAAGTTGAATTCTTGTCTCATACTTTACAGCAGAAAATTTCCAGATCAGGTGCTAAATTGTTAAAAACAAAAATAATGAAGATTTAAACACAAAACAAGGAAAGATTTAAGGGAAAGAAAAACCTCAGAATGCAGGTGAGCTTCTAAAACATGACAAACGCAGAAGTCATGATAGAAAATAGTAAGGAATTCAGCCACATTTAATTATCATGCATGCATAGTATCTGCAATTCATTTAACAATTATGGAGTACTTCCTTTGTAATTAGGAAAGTACTGTGAATCAACAAGAAAAAGGGATACAACCCAATTTTTAAGTGGACAAATTATGTAAAATCGCTTCCCAGGAAGAAAGTATAGTTTTACTCTTAAGTTTATGAAAAAGATAATCACTTAATCATATCATGAAAAATGCTCATTAAAAAGAAAAAACACCATTTCCCCCTTACTAGATATGCAAAGATTAAGAAGTACAGTTCAGGTTAAAAGCATAGTATGTTGAGGAGAGTGTATAAAAATGTTGATGCTGAGCCTTAAAATTCTACTATGGACTAATTACTACAAGCTTCACAAAACAAAATTGTTCTGTTAACATGTGCTAGATTCCCAAAGATTGCAACTGAAAAATAAGAGATAATGTGTTATTACTTTACTGCACAGAGAAATTCAAATCCAGCTTTACACTTTTATGTTTGTTGGTTGCTGGTACCATTCCCACCAAAATGAATGTTCACGATAAACATAGCAGTACTTCACAATATTGTGTGTCCCTGTGTGTACCTTGAAAAGTACAGTAAACACCATCTGCCTTGTATCATTCAAGTTCAGAGTTGCCCAGAAAGAAGACAGCACTCATGAAGCAGTTCCTTCTAGTCCTGTTTTAACATAGGATATTTGTGTATATTTTATATCAGCATTTCTTTTCTGACATGACACCATTAACTTTCTTTCATTGAAACACTATTAAATGCAGATATAAAGCATAATTAAAATTAAAAATTTGGCTGATTCTTTAAAAGACTTGATGATTTTCACTCGAGGTTCATTTAATTTATTAAATAACAGGTAGGACAAAACACTGCAACACATTAAGAAAGTGCTGTGAATCAACAAAAAAGGCATTACCACCCCATCTTTAAGTGGACAGAGTTTTTAAATGGACACACAATAGTGTGTCCAGATTTTAAAGGCTGTAAAACATGTCCTTTCTGATACCCTTGGGGTGAAAAGCCCTTTTGTAGAATTCTTAGGCATGAAACAACAAAGTAATCACTTCCCTGAAAGGATTGGATCCTGTGTGTCTTGGAGAAATCTGAAAAGGGGTTAAAATCATCAAGATGAAAATAGACTCAAATAACTAAGTATTAATTTCACATTTCCTGTTGTGCTTTTTTCTGATTAGTCTTCACGGGCTTCAAAAAAAGTTCATAATTTTGGAAAGAGATCAAATTCTATTAAGAGGAATCCAAATGCACCTGTGGTCAGACGGGGCTGGCTTTATAAACAGGTAATTTTTTTTCCTATTTGTTATATTTTATTTTTCTGAAAAGGGACAGAACCAAAAGGGATGATTTCAGCTAAATATAGGTAAGAGAAAGGATGTTACCTAGAACAGAGAGGGGGAGGGGAGAGAGGTATTTCTGGATTTAAAAATGAAATGTATACTGTATGAAAATGTTAGTAATAACATGCTAAAATTACCCGGACAGAAATATTTTTAAAATGTGGAAAAAGCATCCATACAGAAGTATTCTCTTTTCTATGCATCTGAAAATTATTAGAGAAATGTACAATTATATACTTCACTGCTTTCATTTATATAGAAATCGGATCATAATTTGAGGTTTTTCTAATTTTTTCCAGATTTTTGCTTCTAAGTCCTTATAACTACTCTATTTAGTGTGCCGTTTTGTCTGTTTGCTCAATTGTGGTTCACTCCCAGACAACCTGATAAGTTGTGTTTATATTGTTATAACTAAGCTCTTTTGGGAACTTTATCATTAGTTTTGGCCTTAGAAAGCTTGCAAGTAATGTTACCCTCTTCGGTTTCCTTACATCTTTTTTGACTGCTTAGAAACTTCTGTTTTACTTTCTAGTTTACAGCAGGGTTTTGGGCTCCCTCTGTCC
Source organism: Scalopus aquaticus (assembly GCA_004024925.1). NCBI lineage: Eukaryota > Metazoa > Chordata > Mammalia > Eulipotyphla > Talpidae > Scalopus > Scalopus aquaticus. Next base: position 96,703 of record PVIJ01002567.1, on the reverse strand, counting down.
TCTCTGATACAACGTGTATACAGCTGACATGGAGCAAGTTTAACATTACTTCCTTGATAGTGCTAATTTATTCTGTTAAATATCGCTAACCATGTTCAGATGACCTAATAATTTTATTCATTGACTTGCACAATGAATTTTTTATAAAGCACTCATTAGAAATTGTTCCATTTGAAAATTGGGTGGCAGCTAAACTAATATATTTGGAATGCATCTGGAAATCCAGAGCATTTCTAATCATTCAAGTAAATTAGTTGTATCAATTTCTCACTGAGTTGATGGGGTATGTAACATGAATTCCAACTTTAATTTTTTTAATTTCAAGATCACTTGCTATTTTTAGCGGTCTGATACTTAAACTTAACCAAGTTAAAAGATTTTTTGAACTGATCTCTCTAGTGAGTGAAAATAATGCTCAAATAGCTTAGTGCAGTGGAACCTAATAGAGGATGTAAGAATCCTTATTTAAAATGATTCTTGCTCCAGTTTTGATGCCTTGGCTGATTTAGATATGCAAACATGTTACCAGCTAGTCTGTCTACCATGAATGTTATTTTGTAATATGTATGGGACTTAAAGACATTATTCTCTAGAACCACTTGAAAACGTAAACATTTTAATTGTCTATGCAAGAAAGAATAGCACTGGGAAATTGAAAACACCATATCCCATTACATTTGAGGGAGTGGGGGAGAGGTCCCTTCCTTGGTGTCGCTGTTAATCTTAAAGATGAATCTTTTACTTCAAGGTACATTTTTTCCCTACCCATATAATTTCTTTAGTTTTAAAGTCAACTAGAAGTAAATTAAGAAATACTAATTAACACACATCCAAACTGGCCTCTTTGCTTTTTTTCTTGGGGCGGGAATAGTGGTGGGTATGTGTGTTTCATTTTCCCTTACAGTTTTGCTTTATTACAAGTTGGAAGGAAATTTTTATTAAAATAGTAATTTTGTTGGAGCTTGGCATTTTTATGAACTGAATTACTTAGGCAGAGCTGCCAAATGTGCCCTCTTTCTGCAGCCTGAGCAAAACCCAAACTGTAGATGTAAGAAGAAAAAAATGTTTATGAAATGTATTTGTATGCTAAGGTTCCTTTCTTCACAGTCATTTTAAATCGCATTAGCTTTGGAAAAGTCTCAGTTCACATATTTTTCTTCTTGTTGAAGATTAACATATTTATTAAATCTGGTTTACCAGATGCACACGCCATTGGTTACTTCAGCCTCAGATGGATATGTTCACTGGGGTGTATTTCACATCACTTAGGAATGTGAAACCCAACCAAATGCTTCAACAGTGTTCCCCTTACATGAGAATATTACTCTTAGAAACCAGTGTAATGGGAATATCTTATCAGGATACGTTTTTTTTTTAAGCTAAGATTCTGTGTAGCGCATGTCAGATACACCTGGTTTTGAAAACTGAGTTTAAATAAATGTACCCTCAATGAGTTTTGATTGTCTAAAATGAAAATATGTCTTTTAACACAGGACAGTACTGGCATGAAGCTGTGGAAGAAACGCTGGTTCGTGCTTTCTGACCTTTGCCTCTTTTATTACAGAGGTGAGTTTATCATAAGCTGTCTAAGCTTAGCTATCTATTAATTGCAGTGTACTGTATGATAGATAATGGGTACATTTTTTAAAACTCTTTATCCTATTTTATTATCAAAAAACGTATCAAGAAAATCTTTTCTTTATGGATGTATAATGCTGAGTAATTGACTGAAGCTCTGTATTTAGGAAGCTTCTTTGGGAGTTTTGGTCCAGTTTCTGTGATCTGTTTGTGTTCAGAGGATTTGTTCCATATAAAGAGCATATGAATCTGCACGCTATAGTGGGATCCTTGAATTCATTGCCTCATAGATAATCATTGGTTTGATGATTCTTTTTACATGTCAGCTTTGTCAGACTCTCTTAAGGGTAGGTCCATTGAACACCTAGTTTCCCCCAGTAAATCATCTTATAGTATTGGAGACTACTAGGATATACTGCGAAATAACAGCTGTTACAAAGAATTTATTACGATTTTCCACACAACTCCTTTTTTAAAACAAGAGTTACCTCCAGGAGACGTAGGAAACGCCTACGTCATTCATGTTGGTGGGGAGAAAATGAAGATGTGTCCAATAATCTACATTTTTCCTCTGTGGCTATCACAAACACCTTTAAATTTTTTTTTGATGTTCATTTTACATCTTCTTACGAACATTTCAGGTAGCAGAATACTAAAATCATCCTTTGAATTTTGTAAAAACCCCACATTTTTTGGATTCCTGGCTTAGTTTTTCAGGTGTGAGCTTCACCCTCAACAAATGTATATACCACAGAGCATACCCCCAGAATGTCCAGCTTCATCTCCCACATCCCAGTGACCCCTGTCCTGTCCTCCCACCCCATGCCCTTTATATTCCACAAATAAGTGAGCGTGTCTCTCTCTCTGACTTCTTTCATTTTAGCATAATCCCCTCAAGACCCATCCAGGTTGTTACAAGTGATACTATTTCATCTTTTTTGATAGCTGAATAAACTCACATTTTTATATTTCGTGGTTATTAAGTTCGCAATTAATAGTCTTAAGTGAAAGCCTGGAATCTTCTGTTCATGCGCCGCAAGGCCCTCTCACAGAGTTAGTGCCTGACAAGGGCAGATGCACGTAGGTCTTGCTCTCCATGGGGACTGGCTTCAGCTATTACAGAAAACCGTGATTACATTCAGTCTCTTCTCCCTACTTGAAATTCTGGTTGGAAACAATCCCTCAAGAATTAGCTAGTCCAGAAAAAACTAATCATTCATAGCTTTTTTAGCTAGTGTACCCCCTTATGTAACAGGATTTTAGAACAAATTAGCAGTTTTTTAAATTTACCTTGTGATGCCACAAAAAAAAAAATGTGTGACAAAGTTCTGTGGTCAAAGCAATATCATATTCTGTATATAAAACAACAGCATGCATATTTATGTTCAAATTTTGAAATTACTAGATTTACATTCATCTTTTTTTCCGCTACTGCGAGCTGTGGTTGAAAAGTATTGCTGAGTCAGAATTAACCAAATCTATAAAGTTTCATTTGGTCACAGAGGTGGTGTTCGGGCTGCAGTTGTGGTAATATCTTTTGTCAAGTGCCAAGCTGCTTTGACAATTTTCCTTCTAGGTTTGCCCACCCTTTCAGAAAGTCAGGAGTTGTAACTCAGGTGTTATTCCCAAGCTTATAATTTGTGCTTTCCTCCTGCTTTTTCAGTGTACTTACAGACTATTTAAAGCTCTAAGTGAGAATAGAAAATGTTTGTTACTACTTATATAAAAAATTCTTAATGTTAATTGGCAGCAGAAAAAACACATTTTAAGAACCTTGCAATTCACTCTTGTTATTGCTCATGCAAAAGTGCATCTCATCACTTTCATTAAAACAGGAAAACCTAATTGGAAAAAAGTAAGTTACGAAGCCATGGTGAGGATGAGATTCCATATTATTACCCATCGGCACTTCACATCCAATACACTTAATCATTTTAGTGCAGTTCCCCAGACTGGAGGAAAGTGAAAAAGAAAAAAATGTAGGAGCATCATTTAACTCACTTCCACTCTTCAGATGATTGGAAAGAAGTATCTAATTACACATTTTCCCTCTTTTACCGACAGTAAATGTCAGATTTAAAATAAAAACCATCAGGCTTTAGTGAATCGATCCTATATAGTTTGCCTTTTCTAAGTGTTTACTGTGTACGGAACACATTACGTAGAACATCTGAGTCTTCTCTCTTCACAGCCACGGGTTGATAAGGTGGGGCACCCGAGGATGTTCATTTCACAGAGAGAGACAAAGGGGCAGCGCAGACCCAAATAGATAAGCCAGACTGTGATGGGCTTTTGAGCGGATACGGTTACGATATAAGAAAGGTCTGTTTGGAGAAAGGTTATAGACAACAGGATCCAAACGCCAAGGAAGAGACAGGATCAGGAAAAGATTCCAGGCAGGGGGCGCACGAGGACAAAGTTTGAAATCTTTGAAGTGTTATAACTGCAGAATGAGACCAGTTTACCGAGCTGGGGGCTAACAACAGGGAAGTAGAGGGGTGGGAGAAATGGAAATCTCTGTAGAATTTCAGATTCTACAAAAATGCCACAGGGAGACCATTTAAGTCCAAGAGTGAGATGCTTGCATTGACACCAGCTAGCTGCTGGTGGAGAGTGGATTATGAAGGAGGGAGGAAGCAGAGACTGGTGGGGGTTACCCTGCAGAGGTGAGGCTGCTTAGAGTAAGGGGTAGCGAGCAGTGAGCCCCCCGACATCTGTTTAAGTGGAGTGTGGAGCTCACCAGTGAGTTGAAGGGGAAGGGTGGTCAGTGTTCTGTTGTGCTGAGAGAATGGCGACCAGGCCTGTACAAAGAAGGGATTAGGGGAGAGGGGTGATGTGTGATGAGCCAGACACCTAGCACGTGCCAAGCGTGAGTGAGTGCTGTCTGTAAAACAGGCCATTGTCGTGAGTAGAGAAATTATTCTGAAGATCTCGGAGGAGGAAAGGCTAAAAAGCAGATCAAGACATGAAAGGTGGGGCCTCCCTGGTGGCGCAGCAGGTTAAGTCTCAGCCTATGAAGCTATCCGCAGCTGCTGCAGCACGAGTTCGATCCCCAGCGAGGGAGATTCCCACGTGGCGCAGCAGACCTCTCCTGCCTCGCCCGCTGCTCCGCTCAGCATTGTACTTCAGTCGATCTTCCTGTTCTGCTCCCCGCTCTGTCTCTAGTGAATCCTCTCTCCACCCCACACCTCTGGCCTACCCCCCAGCTTGTATGCATAAATAAATCTGAAAAAAAAAAAAGACATGAAAGGCGTTTGTTTGCCATCCCGATTGATTTAATCTCTGTCTTGTATGCAAGCGTAGCGACGGGCACTTTGTGGGGAAACCACCCTAGCACTTAAACAAGAAGCCCAGAAACCATTTCACGAAGTCTAGCCATGTCTTCCAGGCGCGAAATGACAGCGAGTAATAATACTCCAGCCCAAGAGTTTCTTTCCCAGCCACAGTTGTCTGTATTTCTTGTCTCCTTCCCAGGTGTCTTTATGGCAGAAGTGGAAATGAGAAATCCAAAGTGTCCCTTGAGTTCTGTGTAATGTTAAGATTTTTATGGTTCCTGCTCCAGGTTGTGTTCCCTGGAGAGCCAGCTCTATGATGGAGATGAATGTGCAAGAGGCTTTTAGGGGGTGTTCTTGGGACCACTTCCTTTAGGGAGGAGAAGAGGGAAGAAAGAAGAATAGGACGGGGACGGGGGGAGGTTGGACGGCCATGCTGTCTAAAAAAGGCCTGCCCTGCCCCTCGGATGGAAACAACCCAAATGCCCCAAAACAGATGACTAGATCAGAATATGTGGTATATATACACAGTGGAATACTGTTTAGCAATCAAAAAAGATAAACTCATGCCATTCGCAGCAACATGGATGGAACTAGAAGGGATCATGTTCGGAGAAATAAGTCAGAAGGAAAAAGAACAGTATCAGATGATTTCACTTCTAGAAGGAACATAGGGGAACCAAATAAGGGATAGGGAAAAAAATAATAAATAAACCAAACTAAAAGGCAACTATAAATCAGACATTCTCTGAGGGAGGGGGAAAGAGAGGGGCCAAAACAGGGGAGGGAAGAGCACAGGGGACTATGGCAACGGTGCAGGTGAATCGGTGGTGGGAATTCTATGGGGACTACACCTGAGAGGAGAAAGCAAACATTGTATAAAAATGAACAATGTTGTAAAATATACATAAATAAATAATTTTTTTCTTTAAAGATTTATTTATTTGTGCTGGGGTACAGGCCAGAGGCGCGGGGCGGCAAGAGGGTTCATCAGAGACAGAGTGGGGAGCAGAACAGGCAGATCAACAGAAATACACTGCTGAGGGGAGCAGCGGGCGAGGCAGGAGAGGTCTGCACACCGTATGGGATTCTCCCCAGCTGGGCGTCGAACTCGCTTCGCCATTGCCAACAGCTCCACAGCACAGCACTCAACCGCTGCGCCACCGGGGAGGCCCCAATAAATAAATTATTAAAAAAAAAAAACTAAAGAGGACTTTATAATGAGAGGGAAGAAAGAACTCTCAGGATGGTCATTTGATAGAAGATGAAGATTCTATGTGAGCACCTTGAGTCTGACACAAATAATGTGAGTGTGGATTGAATGCTGGGCTGGGTTGATTGTTGAGTCTTTGGGACAGTAAACTCATTTAACCCTCACAACTGTGAGGTCAGTTCTGTTTTGCCTGTTGATGGTGAAACTGAGATACTCAGCGCTGGTGACCTGCCCAGGATCTCTTAGTTTCGGCTGAGAAACAGCCCATGATAGCCCAGCAAAGTCACCCTGACCTTGACCTCCTCCATGTGTGCTGAAGTCACTGGGGAAGTTAATTTTCCAATTATGCAAGATGGAATTACAAATTATTTGATAAAAGTGACTTTTAGTAAAGATGACCTCATGAGCTGTTTCTGATTATGTGCTTTACATAAATATAACATTGAGTTAAAACATGACTCATTTTTTTAAATTGTCTTAAGTATCATCTGTGACTGAAAACTGCTTTCGACCTTTTTATAAGCCTTACACTAAATTTGCACTTTGTTCATTCTTTCTTACATTAGTGAGCTGTGTACAATGAGCATAGTAGAGTACAAGCAAAATCTTGTTCCATGGTTAAGAAAAATGCTGCAGAAGCAAGTCTATTTAATGCAGCTTTTTTCTTTTGGAATTTTCACCATGTATTCTAGAAAAGGGGGGAAATAAATAAAATCCCTCGTTAAGTTTATGATAATAAAAAGAAAACTCACATACCAAGAATTACTCTCGTGTGTGGGTCTTTTCATTGGTGAGTTCACCAACCCAGTGCACAGCTCTATTAACTTGTCTTCTGGGTCTCTTACAATGAACGCTGTGTTTCAAGTTTCATCAACATCTCTGCCTCCAAGCAGCAAGTCAGTAATGTGAGTGTGTCCGGTGCCAAGATCAATGTGCTGTCATTTGCCTGTGTGTGTTTTATGTGCCTGCCTTGTAGGCCTGTGATTTATTTCCCATCATTTTACTGTGTGTTAGAATGACTGGTTGAAGCAAACCTTTAAGACGATTTGTTTTTACAAGCATATCATTTTTAAAGTGTCGTTCAAAAAAAGTATTTATGTGTAGCCTCCGAGATTTTCTGAGCCCCTGCTACCGTCGCTCTCAATGTCTTTGTGGAGTTTACAGTCTGTTGGGAAGAGCGAGGTGATGGACACCTACGTAAATCACTATAACATTTATAATGTGTCAGAGATATTGGTGGTGGGATGGGTGGGGCAGAGGGCAGCTTAACGTGGGAAAGTTGAGGAAAATCTTGTCAGTGAGACACTGAACCCAGATGGAAGGTGTGAGCGAGCATTTAAATCCTACCATAAGTGTGGGTTGGTTCATGTTTTAGATTCTCTGTCGTTGCTTATATGCTAATTTATTTCAAGTGAACCACATGTTAAAGGGCTTCATAGGCTGCAGGCTTTATGCCAAACACATATAGGCTGTTTGGGGTCTAATTGACACTTTTCCCAACTGTGGGACCAATTTCTGATTTGCTTAGGATAGGGAAGTTTGTTAAAAATAAGTAAGTGTATACATTTCCACTATTGAATGTTTTCCCCAAAGACCTTATAAAGAACTGCCAAAATAATAAGTGAATTCAGTTCATTTATAATAAGAACCTTACATAAGTTTTGAGAAAATTTATTCTGCTTCATGGGGACATTTAATATTCTAATCAGATATTAAATTATCTCACAGATGAGAAAGAGGAAGGTATCCTGGGAAGCATACTATTACCCAGTTTTCAGATAGCTATGCTTACCTCCGAGGATCACATTAACCGCAAATATGCTTTTAAGGTAAGGAAATCATATATTTTTATTCTGTTTTGACTACTGTCAATATGTGAATAGTGATTATAAATGTAAATTGACGTACAAGTGATTGCAAAAGAAGTTTCTGTTACAGTCATTTTTCTATTAAAAATGTATTCATGCTGTGGTCACAGGAAAATGGCCCTTCAACTAGCAGGCATGGGCGCAAGTATTTAGAGGTCCACTTGTCTTTATGTCCATACTTTCAGATAGTTCTAGATAAAGCAAATGTGTCAGAATGCTAATATAGGTGAATATAGCTGTGAATGTCTTGGTTCTCACTGTAATATTTTTAAAGGCTCCTCTATGGATTTCTTCATAAAAATTCAGGGGAGAGTTTTTATAAGAGTCAACTTGTTTTTTTTAACATAGTTTATATACACTTAGGATTTTATAGACTATTGCAGAGATGTTCTTGGTTTGAAGTACATCATTCACATCAGGTACTATTGAGACAATATTAAAGTTAAGGGATGTTAAATCTTATTAAATCCAAGCAGAACTGAACCCCCCCTCCCCTGACTAACGCTACCTGTCATCTCTGTGATGTGCTGATTTGTGGGATACCCTTAAGTGAGAGGCCATTATTATGTTCAGTTGATTGTTTTTTGTTTTTAAAAATCATGCTGAGCTGTTGACTTTGCTTATGAGATAAGTTTCAGAGGTCATCTATTCTGTAAGTCAGTTTTAAATTAAGGACTCTAAGGAGTTTAAGGAAAGGTACCATGTTAAGGGAAAAGAGGGAAATGAAGGTAATAATGCTATTATTTAACAACAGAACTGTTTCTAGGACTGCAACTGATTTACAACTTTTGCTAATTAATGTGTTAGACTATTAACTGTGATGAAAGAAAGGCAGGAGAAGGGTACAGTGGAGGGGAGAATGATGGATAACAAGCCCCCATGAGAATACCTGTGAACACTTGTAGGTGACTTCATATTCAGTAAACTTTATTAGCAGTGTGACCCAGGAAAACAGATATTTTGAGATGTTGTAGCAAAGTTTAATACTGATAAAATAGTAACTTTCTAAATTCCACATGTAGAACTGTGTGATATTAATGCTTATTAGGCCAGGGGTTAAATTTTTTTGTTTGTTCATCAATTTGGCAAATCCTTATGGAATCTGTACTATTTATAGACCATTTTGCTAAGTTTTCAGACTCACTAAAAATGCTAGACTGTTGAAAAAGCAGTAAAAGGGGCTGGGTGCTAAATGAATTTCCTTAGTATTTATTTAATTTTTGTTTTATATTTAACAAGAATAGTAATTTCTGTTTCAAATTCTCTCTTCTACGGTGGTGTTGCCTCTGAATTTATGAGCCGCTTTTATTACTAAGTCTGTTGATGTTGGTGCTACTGCTTATCAAAATGGTAAGTAGAAACTTCATAGACAGCAGGTGAACGCAGTGATGGTACTTGAATCTAGGTGTGAACTTAGCCATTATGTAGTAAGTGTTTCCTTCTGACAGATGACAGGCATGGGTATGATTTGTTCAGGTCAAAGTTCTGGCTACAGATGAATCTCTCAGCCCCCAGCCCATTGTCCTTCCATTTATCACAAATGTGGTCCATGACCTTTATTCCTTTATCCAAAACCCATTCAGGGGCCTCCCTGGTGGCACAAAGGGTTAAGTCTCAGCACTATGAAACTATCCACAGCCACTGCAGCACGAGTTCAATCCCCGGGCAGGGAACTTCCCACATGGCGCAGCAGACCTCTGCTGTCTCACCCGCTGCTCCCCTCAGCAGTGTGTTTCAGTCAGTCTGCCTGTTCTGCTCCCCACTCTGTCTCTGGTGAATTCTCTCACCCCCCCACACCTCCGGCCTACACCCCAGCTCTTCTTGTATTCATAAATAAATAAATCTTTAAAAAAAAAAAAAACCCAATCAGACAGACATATCTGGTTTTATATCTCTTCCATGTTCCAGGGAGTTTGTTGCTTATGGATTTACTTTGATTATAGTGTTTATTGAATTAAATTATATCCTGATTCTTCTTTAAAAAAAAAAAAACTTGTAGAAGCTAATTTGACATTGTCAATCAGGCAGATACTTGAGATCTCAGAGTGAAGCGTGAGGCTTCAGATGTAATCCTCTCATCTTTTTATGTTTAGCAAAGTAACTTACACACTTAGTATTTTCCTTTTACCTCATTCTATCCTGAAATAGCTTTTGTTTATTTTTCCTTGCCTTTGTGTATCTAATAGGAAATCATCACAGGCATTTTAAAATGGAACTTGAGGTTGTTTCCCCCACAGAACTCCCAGCTTCACCTTCTTTCCTGAGGTGGCTGCTCTCGCCGTGAGGTCTCTGTCAGCTGAAGGTCCAGGCTGAGCCTTCAGTGCCCATGTCTTGGTCAACAGACTCTCACCAGCATCTTCTTTACTTTGTTTTCCTTCTGTTTCACCATAAAGCATAAAGCCTGCTTAACCGTTGTCTCCATAGGCCTTCTTCCTCATGAACCCAAAATAAATACACTTTAACTCTGTAAACTCAGAAGAAAAGCTCACAAGAAATACCATCGTAAATCATTTGTAAACTTTCTATGTTTATGTGTAGATTTCTATACAGATTAGACAAAACACTACAAGGCTGCAACAGCAGCACCTGTTGAGGACTAAAGAAATTGGTAACACATGCTACCATATGTACTTTTCAATTTTTGCTGGTTGCACCAGAACATTCTTGAATAAAGAGGTTGAAATTGCTGTGGATGTTGTTTATGAAACAGGCAGAGCTCACTGCTTTACTTCTTAACCTTTGCTTCCCATATACATTTTGGGTTTAATTTTGAAAGAAAAATGGTGAAGGTAGAAAGATTAATATTTCTCTATTTTTTAAGATTATCTTTTTCTTAAGTCATTCATTCCCATGTCTGTATATAAGGCAAGTCAGTTTTCTTTGAAAGTCGATAGTGGTGATTTATGTAGGGAACCATTTAACTTTCTATCTTTTCCTCCTACAGATGCCGTATTTTTATGTAAAGTGATCGTGTCCTTTTCAATCAGGCAGCCCACCCAAACATGCGGACCTATTATTTCTGCACTGATACAGGAAAGGAAATGGAGTTGTGGATGAAAGCCATGTTAGATGCTGCCCTTGTACAGACAGAACCTGTGAAAAGGTACAGGCTTGCAGGGGAAACAGTGGTTATTTCCACCTACATTTTATTCCATGCCTTGCAGGGATGTCATTTTCATAGCGCATATCATTTTAGTAGTCATTATATGAAGTCATTTTTCTTCAGAGAGCACAAATTAATTCATGTGCTGTATTAAATTAATGCAACTTTGGTTAGTTTGAAACCCGCCTACATCTTTCCCCTACCTTTCCTCTTCACTCATTTTCACCTATGAGTGTACTGGGGTGAATCCAGAATCCTAACATTCAAACTGAATGTTCTTTCTTCTTACAGAATTACCTTTAATTTCCGGTAAGTACATTTTTTTGATTGTTTTCTTAAAACTACACAACACTGTATTTCTTAAGGTCCTAAATTTTAGAAGAAAGTTTATACTTATGAAGCAGTTTCATTGTGTTTTTGTATTATGTTGTGATTTTTTTAGAAGTTTAAAAAGTTGTAATAAAAAATGTTGATGAGTTTCATTTCTTCAGCATTTCCGAGTTAACTCTGATTGTGTTATAATAAAGATTTCCTGAAAATGCTTCATCAAGCATTTAGAATTCTAAATATATCTACTTTTTGGCGATTCCTACCTCCTTTCTTTTTAAACACCAATACTCAAGATTCCTTGGTAATATAATATATAAATATGTACTGTTAAAATTAATTTGTTATTTTCCTTCTGCTTGAACATATGAATCATTTTAATATTCAACTATATTAAGAACTAGTGAGAGGAAATCTATTTCTAAGACTACATAAATAGCAGTTGAATGATACTCTTTTTTAAAAAAAGTTATTTTCCTATAATTTAAAGAAAGCGCTGTGAAAATCCTTTTCTTGTCAGTGACAACTGAGTATGCATCTTATACAGGAAGATGCCAGCTGGCATGTTTGGGCATTTTTCCCTCTTTTCAAGTCCAGAACAACTTAGCCAGAGAGCTAGAGCACTCTGGAGAGGAAAGGAAGAGGCCCAGGCTTGAACTCAGGGCCCCTAATTTTAAGAAAGAGCACCCTCATATTGAATATTCTAGGTTAGGGGCTAAGAAGAGGCAAATCCACCTTTGAAATTCCATGTGTAAAAAAGACCTGAATGGGCGTAAAGATGAGCTCTGATAGCTAGGGGACATGTGTAGAACTGAGACTTTTATATGACTTATCTCAGAGTAAAAATTCCAAAGAGTAGTGTAAAATAATAGAAGTCAATATAGTAGCTAAAATAGTTGATTTCCAGATTATTTTAGTATTGTATGTTACACTTATTTTAGAATTTCAGCTTTCATTTTCTTGTAATTTCCACTTTAAAAAAGAATAATTACTCATCATTTAAGGTGATAAAAATGACAATCCAATTTTTTATTTGACTTTTGGCAACCTGTTAGTTAGATGATTTTTTGCCCATAACAGTTGTTAGTCAGTTGTATTGATGTAATTTGCTCAGATTCCCCAGGAATTACTGAACTCCACCTATCCTGGTGGTGTTCGCCATTATCTGGTACAAATTAAGTCTTCAAGCTCTTGGCATTTTTTTTTCTGCCTGTTAGCTTTAATCTTTCAAATAAAATGTGCCTAGTTATTATGATTGGTGAATATAGGGAGCTTTTGTTTCCTTGGTTTTGAGGTAATAGGTTCTGTTTCCTCTATGGTCAGAATACTTAGAAATACTTACCCGGGCATGTCACCTAAGAGATAAAACATCAGTTTTTACCGAGATAGCTCATTTCTTCTAAATTAATATAGTATTTAACCTGTGAATTGCAATGTCATAGTCCCTTAGTGTGTGGATCATTGATGACATTAAAAAACACAGTTTACAGCCACTAAGTAATTTCTATCTCCAAGCCCATTCTTTTCATTTTCTGTTTTTCCGTATCCTCTGCAATAACTTATATGTCACTTTTTCTAATTAGATAACAAGTTTCACATTATTTATATTATCCTGGCATACATTTCTGAATCAGTTTTGTTCCATTTAGAGAAAAGTCAGCATGTGTCTCTTTTTATTATATTTTTCAAATGACAGGTCTTTGGAAAGCATAGAGAGAAAGAAAGGCAATGCAGCTCTAATTTAAAATAATAGCTTCAGGGGCCTCCCCGGTGGCGCAGCGGTTAAGCGCTGCGCTGTGGAGCTGTTGGCAGCAGCGATGCGAGTTCGACGCCCGGCCGGGGAGAATCCCACATGGCGTGGCAGACCTCTCCTGCCTTGCCCGCTGCTCCCCTCAGCAGTGTATTTCTGATCTGCCTGTCTGCTACCCTCTCTGTCTCTGGTGAACCCTCTCGCCGCCCCACGCCTCTGGCCTGTACCCCAACTTGTATGTATAAATAAAAAATAAATCTTTAAAAATAAATAAATTAATTAATTAATTAAATAATAGCTTCAGATAAACTAGTAGTAACTAAGTTTAAAATATCTTTGCATATATTTGATAGTCAGTGTTAAAACCACCACCACCCCGAACTTAACAAGGATGAATGGGTGTCTAGTGTAAATCTTCACTGACTTATTCAAGGGAAAGACACTTCCTCACCCACCTTCGTGAACTGTCCCAGTGTCTTAATATTAACATTGGCTCTCACCTCAATGAAGGGGTAGCCCATAACTTTACTTCAAGAAAAATAGTCCCATTTCTTTTCATTTTTCCTCATTATTCCTAGCTCTCTCGATGCAGCTGTCTCTGTGTGGCTTGTGTACTTCCTACCCATCACTAAGTTGGCATCGGGGCCTCACCGAGAGTCCTCTTGCCGTCTTAAGTAGTGAAATGTGCAAGGTTGGCAGATCCCGCATGGCTCCTGGGGAGGTACGATCTTGGCAATTTCATGCAGGTTTAGACTCTCAGCTTGATCTTGTCAGAGCTTGGAAGTGATGGGTCTCAGAAGAGCTGATTCTCATCAGAAGTCCTCGACAGTGAAGCTGGGGTGGTGAGCAGTGAGACTCTCGGGTGCCCAGCCCCGCTCTGGGAGCCAGTGGGGTAGATTCTGCTCTGGAATTGCTTGGTGAGATGGAATGACACTGGCGATCACTTCTGAGGCCACCAGTGACCTGCTGGCCTGGCCCTCGCCTCGATGCAATGAACTTGTGCAGCAAACAGTTACCCCACTTACTGCAGAGGAGGCACCTGGAGGTAGAGGCCGTGCTGCAGGCTGCCCCTGAGAGCTTGGAGCCCAGGCTCAGGCCTCAGCTGTGGGGTTCAGATCTCTGAGGGCCGCACATTCCTTCCCTGATGCAACTATGCCCATAAACCAGACGCAGGTTTGTCTCGTGATGAGCTAAGCCTCCTGGCTGCAGGCCACACTGCTTATCTCCGGGGCTGGCGCCGTGTGATCTCCTGCTCCACTGTCAGAGGAGAGTCTTACTTATTTCCAGATTTCTGATGGTGGGACACACGTCACTTTGAATCCTCCAGTACTTCATATGCTGTATGTTTTCTTTTCTTCTTTTCCCCCTTTCTATTCCTACATTTTGGTGTTGTGCTTGAGTTTTCATACCACAACCCTGGATCTGTGCAGACTTGTTCTCTGTGACTCTCTTAGGTCCTTGGTAAAGTCGAAGGTAATTTTTCATTTTTCCTACATGGAATCTGGGAAAGAACATGTGTATTAATTCATCTGATATACTGTGATCTCCTTCTCTAATTTCAGAGTGGACAAGGTTACCTCTGAAAATGCACCAACTAAAGAAATCAATAACATTCCCAACCATAGAGTACTAATTAGACCAGAGGTCCAGAACAACCAGAAAAACAAAGAAATGAGCAAAAATGAAGAAAAAAAGGCACTGGAAGCTGAAAAATACGGGTTTCAGAAGGACGGTCAAGATAGACCTTTAACAAAAATTAATAGCGTGAAGTTGAACTCTCTGCCGTCTGAATACGACGGTGGCTCCACATGCCCAGTGCCAACTGGGCACTACAGGCCTGTCCACATAAACAGTGCAGAGAACAGGACAGTCAACGTCAGCCTGGCAGACCTTCGAGGCGGTGGTCACCCCAGTGCAGGCCCTGTCCACACAGAGGCTGACCGGGTCATACAGAGAACGAACTCCATGCAGCAGCTGGAACAGTGGATTAAAATCCAGAAGGGCAGGGGCCTTGAGGAAGAAACCAGGGGGTAAGTGTCTTGTTGCAATGCCTCCAGAGCCAGGCGTCTCCACTCTGTGTTGGTGGGGTTGGTTCCAGAGACACCCACTTGTTTGGCCATCAGACCTGACGTGACATGGAGCCGTAATCTGTGGTCAAGCCCAAGGGGAG
The DNA here is from genome assembly GCA_004024925.1 of Scalopus aquaticus. Taxonomy (NCBI): domain Eukaryota; kingdom Metazoa; phylum Chordata; class Mammalia; order Eulipotyphla; family Talpidae; genus Scalopus; species Scalopus aquaticus. The sequence continues at coordinate 81,422 of PVIJ01002567.1, read as the reverse complement.
GATGTGGGGCTTGTGGGTAGAGCCGGTGCTTGTCTGGGAGGCCTGATTCCACCCCTTTCTTCTCTAGCTTTTCCCACCCTCCGCCCCTGTATAAACCTGTCCTCACGCTCCCTGCCCTGCAGGGGCTTAAAGCCACGCCGAGAGGCAGAGCCGGGTCCTCTGTGGACATGTTGGTGAAGGCTCATGCTCTCTAGTTCTCAGCCTCACTCCTCGTTGCTCTTAGCTCGCAGTGCACATGACTCATAATTACCCATCCCGCGTTGATTCATCCTGCGCCCGCTCATCCTGTCGTACACTTCTTGTGTAACTACTCTATGCTAATTGCAGAGCCAGAAGGTAAAGTTATGAAAAGAAAAAGTCTATACTTCTCACCGAGCCCCGTTGTCCTCTAGTCGAGGAGAGTTAAGTGAGCAAATGCAGTGTGTGTGGTGGCAGATCCAGTAAAGGGACAGCAAGCGCCTTTGTCCCACTGCAGGGGCCAGCAAAGTGCTGGGCACTCAGAGAGTGCAGGTGGCCTTAGGGAGGTGGTGACCTGCAATCTGAGAGACGGGTTCAGAGAACAGGAAGAAGAATCCGAAGACAGCCGGCATGGCTCAGGGTGGCTGCTGTGATGAGGGGTGAGAAGCCGTGGGTGCAGACCAGTGTTTGAGGAAGACCGCTCTGGCCACGGGATCCAGAGAACAAAGTGGCAAAGTTCAAAAGTTATTGGAGAAACGGAAGCAGAGGAAGAGGGGCACATTCAAGAGACAGTTGGCCAGACTAGTTGATTGCCGCTAGTCTCTCAGAATTCGTTTGAGTTATTGGGGGAGATCATGAAGGACGCTCCGCTTTTTGGCCTAATTATCAAGGAGTGTCTGGTGCTCTTCACTATATAAAAACGATTTGGGAGGACAAGATGGAGGGGCCTTAACTTTGAGGTGTTCATAGTCTGCATCTCCGAAGAGAGACCTGGACATGGGTAAGGAATCAGACATCATCGTTCTATGAAAGTACTGCAAGGTCAGGAGGAAAGTGGATGACTTTATTGTTGGGAGACTCACCCAAATAAAGACTCAAAGGGAAAGCCAGCGAGCACCTGCCCTAAAGGAGAAAAAAGGATGGGAGGGACGGGCATGAACTGCGCAGTAGACTAGAAATAAAGGCAAGAGGACATGGAGGGAAAAACCCTTGCAGTGGGCGAGAAAAAGGCAGGACTGTGGCAAAAAAAAAAACATGTTTAAGTGTCTTAACGCAGGTGTACGTGAAAGTGAACTGAACATTGTCGCTCTCACTGTTCAGTCGTAGGAGCCCTGAAAACAGTGATACCAGTAGCACTTTGATTACAAGGGGACTCGTTTCTGTGCCGAGGATTTGTTTAATGGGGACGCTTCTGGGGTATGGCAGAGTTCTCCCCTCAGCTCAGCGGCTCTCAGGATTTGCGGGTGTGACACGCAGCTGTGACAGCCTAAGCCTGGGGAAGGAGCGTGCAGTGTTTGTTTAAGCTTTCGCTTGAAAGTAGAGCTCATTTTGCTTCATTTGAATTCCTTTGAGGAAAGAAAACCACTGACGGCAACTGTACTTTTTGAAAAACAAGTCTCAAAATGCTAGAAAGCAGGTTGGAGAAAAATAAACTTGCTGATTGCAACCTAACTTCTGATTAAACTCCCCCAAAAGTGGTTCCAGAGATGGCCAAAGAGCCTGTTAAACTTCCCGACCGGTAATTGGTCAAGCGGAATAGGAGAGGAGCCAGCTGTTAATGACCTTGTGACGCTTCCGCTTCAGGGAACACCTCTGCAGGCACACGCGATGAACACTTCAGAGCGCTCACGGAGGTGTTCGGTGGGATTAGATTTTCTAAATTGGAACTTCAACATTAGTTTAGGCGGTTTACGTGTTTTAGATTGAGAATGTATGTCCCTTCCCTGTATGGGTATAAGTGGTTTTTGTTTTTGTTTCCACTTATTTTCAAATGGGGTATGAAGTTACTGTTATTTAAATTTTTTAAGATTATTTTTATTTATGCATACAAGAACTGGGGGATGGGGGGGTAGGCCAGAGATATAGGGGGTTAGAGGAGTCACCAGAGACATAGTGGGGAGCAGAACAGGCAGATCTACTGAGATACACTGTTGAGGGGAGCAGCGGGCAAGACAGGAGGGGTCTGCTGCGCCATGTGGGTCAGCTCCCTGGCTGGGGATCAAACTAATGCCACAGTGGCTGGCCCTAGGAGGCCCACTGTTTTTTATATGTTATTTAGTGTATGACCTATGATATAGTTGAGTGTCTAATCCTGAATCTTTTGTGTATTAACAACTCTGTGATAGTTCTGAAGTGACCGTGTAAGCCCAGGATGCTGAGGGGAATTGCCTCAGTGCCAGTGCAGAGCTGCCTGGGTGGACTTAATTTCCCCAGTTTACACACTTCCTCAGCAGATAGTCAAGGGGTCACAGATTCTGGGCTCTTTCTGGCTTCTGGTTTCTGTGTTAAGAAAGAAGGTAGGCGTAGAAGGGAGATCAAGCAGAGAAAAGGTATTAAGAGTCCCAGATCCATAACTTCACATCAAGTTGAAACCTTCTGGTCCATGATATCATCAACATCTTTGACATTTTAACACCTAATAGGAGGTGACAAAATATTGTGTAATTAAGCGTGCACAATTGAAAACTATGCTCTATTGTGAAAATAAAGCAAGTAGGAGAAAGGTATTGACTGAATGTTGATAGGAGTCAGGAAACCTCACTCATGGGGTCCCAACTCTCCCACGTTTGGTCCCTTGAACTACACTTGATATTAGGATACAAAACGCTAGCATTTTGGATAAGGATACTTAATGGTATATCACTAAACCTATAAATTCATGCCAGTGGAGGTCTCCGTAGCATTGAGTGCTTATGATTTATTGATCTTTTGAATCTAGGTTTCATTGTGATTATTATTTTTTGTGATTATTATTAAAAAGTGTTACTGTATTTGCATTTAGAATCTGAATCATAACTATACCTTTCTCTGAAGATAATGGGGAGGCAGAAATGCTAATAACTTTATTTAGAATTTTTGACTTTCTAAAATCCTTTCACATAATGTAGCTAGCCTCACCACAAAGGGCCTGATGTCCCTCTCCCCACAAACAGCCATGTACCTGAAAGAGAGAACAGAGCCGTCACTTAGGCCTGCGGAGCCTGAGGCCCTGCTCTCTGGCACACGCAGCAGTTGACTCCCGCCTATACTAGTGAGCTGTCCCCACTGGCCTGGTGAGGTGTATGGAATAAGATTCTCAGAGTTTACTTACATAAAATCACAAACAAACTATGGAGACAGACTCAAGATTCCATCTTAAACATTTTTTTTTAAGTTTTTTATTTATGCATACAAGAGCTGGGGTGTAGGCCAGAGGTGTGGGGTGGTGAGAGAATTCACTCGAGACAGAGTGGGGAGCAGAACAGACAGATCGACTGAAGTACACTGCTAAGGGGAGCAGCGGGCGAGGCAGGAGAGGTCTGCTGCGCCGTGTGGGAATCTCCCTGGCTGGGGATTGAACTCGTGTTGCAGTGGCTCTGGATAGCCCCATAGCGCTGCGCTTAACCCCTTACACCAACCGAGAGACTGTCCGTCTTAAACATTCTTACTGCTAAAGAAAATAATACAATATTCTTCATACTTTAAATCAAACGGTATTTCGTGTAGATTTGGCATTTTATATAAGCAACGTAGACGCTGTTTGCCAAATGGGTCCATGCAGTTGAATTTCTTTTTTTTTTTTTAATGAATTGTCCCATCCAGTTGAATTTCATAAAAGGATTAAAATCTGCTTATTAATTTATACCTCATGTCATAATTTGAGCTCATAAAATAATGGTGTTATGTCTTACTCAACAGAAGAACAGGAATGTACTCTGACTTACAATCAGGAAGATAACTCTCTGCTTCATTTTTACAAGTCAGTTCTTCTTCCCTTGTAGAGTCATTTCTTACCAAACGTTACCAAGGAACATGCCCAGCCACCGGGCCCAGGCCGTGGCCCGCTACCCCGAGGGCTACAGGACACTCCCGAGAAACAGCAAGACGCGGCCAGAGAGCATCTGCAGCGTGACCCCGTCCACCCAGGACAGAGCGGGGGTGCCGGGCGCAGAGGAGAAGCGGCGGTCCATGCGCGGGGACACCATGTGGCAGCTCTACGAGTGGCAGCAACGACAGTTTTATAACAAGCAGAGCACCCTCCCTCGACACGGGACCTTAACCAGCCCCAAGACCATGGTCAACATTTCCGACCAGACCATGCCCTCCATCCCCACCTCCCCGTCCCACGGCTCCATCGCCGCCTACCAGGGCTACTCGCCCCAGCGGACCTACCGGTCGGAAGTGTCCTCCCCGATTCAGAGAGGAGACGTGACAATAGACCGCAGACTCAGGGCGCACCCCCCCAAGGTAACCCTGGCCCCTCCATGTCTGCTCTGCTCTGGGCAATGTGCCTTTTGTTTCTAGCACGCCAATCTTTTTCTCCCCAGGGGAGAGACAAGAAAACGGGGAGAAGTTGGTAAGCAGGGCAGCTCGCTGCTTGTTTTAAAAATTGAAGGAAGGTGACTTCAAGTGTCAGCGTCTCACGTGTAAAACTACAGCTCGTGCCACTTTCTCTCGGGAGCACAGACATGCTCCTCCCTAGATGCACCAGTTAATGTGAAAATGGCAGTGTTGCCTGGTGGAGACCGCTTTCTAAAAATTCACCTACAAATAGAGATCGCATGTCAGTGGGTCTCTTCTGTCGGCTTCAGCATCACTTCAAAAATTATCTGAAGTGTATTCAGGCGCTTTGCATTGACAAGCAATGGTTTTTATCAGTTGACCAGTTCCCTGATGTCTAGCCTAGAGTGCAAAGTAATTTTTCTGGCCTTTTCTTTTTCATTCTAAATAATTGCTCGCCTTGTACCATTTTAAAATGGAACTTTTCTTAACCTTCTGATGGGCTGAAGCCTTCATCTGCATTATTGCGTAAAGCATGGGCTTGATAGTTCCATAAAGACGCATTCAGTAGAGATTAATAAGTTCATCAATAGTTTGTTTTGGAGGAAGCTTTAGTTTGCCTCACTAAAAAAGAGCTCACCTTGAGCTCCATTGTAATCAAGTTCAATGTTTTGTCACTTTATACCTCCAAAGGCTTAAATCATGATTGATAAAAATGAATATAGTATTCAAGAGAAATCTGATCCAGTACAGCTTATTTGTGTGGTTGAAAAATGACTGAATTACATGGTCTCATAGTTTTTAATATGTTTCATATTCTTGACCAAAGTTTCTTACCTGTTTCAACAACTGGGAAATGAATGTGTGTTCTCTAACCAATTCCGAGTCAACTGATTGTCTCCTCTTCTTTCTCCTCCCAAAACTCTTTCCAACTTGCTGATTTTTATTTTGGGTTGTTTTTTTCCCCGTTTTTCTTTTTCTTAATATTCATTTATTTATTTTGTAGAAGAGCTGGCATGTAGGCCAGAGATGTGGGGGTTAAGAGGATTTACCAGAGACAGAGTGGGGAGCACAACGGGTGGATTTACTGAAATACACTGCTGAGGGATGCAGGGGGCAAGACAGGAGAGGTCTGCGATCCCTGGCCGGGGATCGAACTCAGTCTGTAGCAGTGATAGTACTGAGACTTAACCCCTAGGCCACCAGCGAGGCCCGAGATACCATTTTCATTTGAAAGACAAATTATAGACAAACTGTGGTTGTTGAGACTTGGTATTGGACAATATTTTCTCAAAGTGAAATGTGAGTCTGTCACTTCATGAAAATATTTGAACTTTGAAGCAAAATTAGAATTTTGGAGATCTTGTGTCTACCCCTGCGTGGGTCACAGCTCCCCACTGCTTCCGCATCGGGGGTGGTGTTAGCAAATGTGAGCCACTCACAGTGTGTACTGAAATGCGTCAGTGCTGGGCACGTGTGCATAAGTCACTGTTCTGGCATTTTCCAGTGATGTTGATCTTACAGAATTCACTTGGAAGTGCAGCTAGACCAAGGTTAATGCGACAGAGTATGACTCTCTGATAGGTTTCAGATGCCACTCACTAACCTTTAAGAGAGCACCACAATAGGGCTTCAGTGCAGTATCAAAGAAGAATCTCTGCTGTTGCCATAAAAAGCTATTCAGGTTCTCTTCCCTTTCCTAATCACACATTTGAGTGTGGATTTCCGTACGCACTTCCACGAGGAAGGACCATCACAACAGAATGAAGCTAGAAGCAGATGTGAGGATCCAGCAGACATGAGGTTCTCCAAACTGGCAGACAGTGCCACGCTTGTCACTCAGTCTCCTCGTTAAGAATGTAAAGGAGGCCTCCCCGGTGGCGCAGCGGTTGAGCGCTGCGCTGTGGAGCTGTCGGCAGCGGCGACGCGAGTTCGACGCCCAGCCGGGGAGAGTCCCACATGGTGCGGCAGACCTCTCCTGCCTCGCCCGCTGCTCCCCTCAGCAGTGTACCTCTGATCTGCCTGTTCTGCTCCCCACTCTGTCTCTGGTGAACCCTCTCACCGCCCCACGCCTCTGGCCTGTACCCCAGCTTGTATAAAAAAAATAAAAAATAAAAAATAAAAAAGAATGTAAAGGAGTCGTGAGACCAGAAAGCTGGAAAACACTGAGCCAGACTATGGGTTCAGTCTGCTCATCATCAGGGTCCAGAGAGTTTAGTGGTGTCTTTTTATAAGCACTTATGGCTATCTTAATGGCATTTTATAATTTGAATTAAAGATTTCTCATCACTGACGTCCACAAGACTGAGGCTTCGCCACAGAATTCATGTTATGCCTTTATTTTCCAGCATGTCTATGTACCCGAAAGGAGGTCAATGCCAGCCAGCCTGACTTTACAGTCTGTTAGTCCCCAGAGCCTCCAAGGCAAGACGGTGAGTACCGCTGCTTGTTCACCAGCTCCTGTCCCTCCCCTGATCGCGTGTGTCTGACTTAGCTTCCAGGTTAGTAGGCACCTCCCGAAGCAAAACCTTTACTGCCTTTGTAGAAGAGACACTCACCGCATAGCCATTTTAGTGTCAGTGCATATGTCTGATTGCCTGAATGTAGAATTGTGTTTTCAAGGTGTATTGTCTAACCGGGGTGGGTTTCTTTCCTTTGCTGGATGTTTATTCCCTTATCCTTTGAATCAGCGCATCAGATTCAGCAAGCTGGCATGTGTGGTCAAACTACAGGTCTGTCAAGAAGTTTCTCGTGTGGGTTTTTATATGGATTAATTCAGAGAGTAAAACAAGCTGATTTTTCTTTCTATGAAGGAAAGACTAAAACTACTAGGTTCAGCCAATATTTGTTCTTCCTTACCTTTTTCGTTGTCAGTGTCATGTTCAAATCACGAAGGTATTAAATTACCAGGATACTATTACTCTTCATTTTAAAGAGAAAGGAGGACTTTTCATTATTTTATTTTAACCCAGCCTCCTCCCAGGGGAACTATGCTTTAATATCAGTAGGTAGTATCCATTTTACGGAACATGTGATTTTAGGACCTTTATAGCTGTTCTCTATTTAAAATTCTCTTCCTGCAGTAACCAAAACAAATTCATCCTGTATGTGTTTGGTGAATATTCCTTTATTTCATCTTTCATTTCTTAAAAGCTTAGATTTAAGCTTGTAAATATTTGTTATTTACAAATAACAAATTATTAATATTTAAGCTTGTTAAATATTTCCAGGCATTATACAACTTGCGATTTATTGATTGAAGGCTATATAGACATTGCTTGCCTAAAACTAAAAAACTTTTCAGTGTTGAAATTTTGAATTACTTGTAGGTCTGACAAACAGGTAATCATAAGGTAATACTAAATGCTGTATTATAAAATTTTCTTCTTGCTCCCTCTAGTGGATATTTGGAATAAAATGGACTTATCACCTCTCCTACTTCTGGGTGGTAGTCAAATGTGGCTCATTAGTTGGCCTCAAAATGTACAGGTCTAGCAAACTTACTAGATTCTTTTATCCCTTTTGGAAACTTTTTTTTTAACTCCATAAATAATAAATTGGAGTTTTAAGAGTTCTCCTTTTGGGTTTCTGTCAAACACCATTCTAAGTTAAAGGCTATCCTAATCTCTGACCCCACCCTACCTTCTCTCTGGCAAGACCTCCAGTGCTCGATGTGACCCTAAAACATGTACTGCTCAGGAGGGCAGGGGCTGTGCCCAGTCTCACAGCAGAAGCTAATTTCTGCCAGGAAATTTCCCCTTTAAGTCTCCCACACATTCTTGGACTGTTTAATATGAAGACCACTTTCTCATTTATATAGTCAGTTTCATCTAAAGGATCCAGTGGTAAGTGTGGTTTACTTTAGCCATTTTATCTCATGTTGAAGGTAGTGATCTAAATAGAACTTCAAGCAACAATTAAAACTTCTTTCCATCCCTTAAAAAATTGTATAGAAAATAAAGCACAACAAGCAGTGAGCAGGGGAGAGCTGGGGCGGGGCTGTGCCAGAGGCAAAACAAATCAGTCTCAAGGGCACGTTCTGGCCAGGAAACCTGAAGGGGGGGGGCAGCGCTTGTGAGGAGAGGCTCCTCTGGTCTGTCCGCAGCGTTGAGTCATAGCAGCGCTCAGAGAAGCACAAGTAGCGTTTTATGGCCTGTAAAACTGCCCATGACCATACTTTACGGCGTTTCTAGCAAAGAAAAATATATCAGATTGGCCTGTTGAGGAATCTCCCCCCTGCCTTTGGAAATGTGTTCCCCTTTAGCGATCATAGTAACTGGTCAGGAAACAAAAGGCTCTCTCTTCTCCCCCAGAGTGAGGAACGAACGATGTGAACTTTACGTGTATTCAATACATTTGCTCCTTAAAAAAGAACGACTCATCTCTTGGTCATAAACAATATCCCAGGGAAGCGCCATCTGTGGCATTTAAAAGTACAGCCGGACAGCTCTCGTCCCCAAACTGCCTGTCTCTTTCTATGCAGGTGTCTGTCTCTTTTTCTTTCTCCTTTTGCTAATAAACCTGTCCTTTGAAAATGTAAAAAATAAAGTAAAAGTAGAACCAGGAAGCAATGAATAGGTCCCAGACTCTGAGCGCCGTAATCTGAAGAAGTCGTCCAAGTTTTCCGTGAACTTGAGTCCTCTCTCCTTACCTCTGTCCCCTGACAGCTCTGGGCTTGCAGGTATTGTTCCCTCGCTGGAGAAGTCCTAGGTGTCATATTTAAACCTCTTGTTCACATCTCTCTTAATCGGGTTTACGGACAAACCTTTACAGATTGCACTGTGCTTTTTAGACTTCACTTTTGAATACCCACTCGCAAGTTCCGAGAACGTGCTAAGCTGTGGTTTTGTGGTGTCTTTAAAGTAACACTGTTCCTTCTGTCTCCCTGGATGTCTTTGCATGACTGTCGACCTATCAGCATAGTGCCTGGGCACTGTGCTTGATGTCAGCCGTAAGAGGAAACTTGCCAAGACATCTTGGTATGATATCTATCACTTAAGACAACGATTAATCTGTTTTCCACTGTTTGGATTCTTAAATTGCACTCCTTCAGCCAGAGGAGCTTACGCTGCTGCTGATAAAGCTGAGACGGCAGCAGGCTGAGCTGAGTAGTATCCGGGAGCACACCTTAGCGCAGCTCATGCAGCTGAAACTTGAGGCCCACAGCCCAAAGGTCAGCTATGAAGACGCTTGTCCGTGTCGTCTGCCATGGTCACCTATTTTCAGCCACTCATTGATCCGTCCCGTTGGTGTTGTTAGCGCTGAGCATGCCACATACCATCCCTGCAGAGACCTGATCGCCTGCTGACCCTTTGAGAATTCACTGGTTTACGCAGGATGGACGGAAGATAGAGGGAGGGTGCATTTCTCCTTAGCCTCCCACCCGCCCACTTAGGGTTGTGAGGAAGGGAACGCACGCAGACGTCAAGGTGGTGTTGATACTCACCGATCGCTGTAAATTGCACATCTGGTAAAACAGACACTTCAAAATCCTATAATTGCCAGTAAAAGTCATAAGTTGAAAATTGATTGTCATTTTAAAATGAATGACTTTTTCATGCCAGTGTCTCGTTTGCAGAGATTTTTTTTGTCCTTTGGAAGAAGGAACATGTGTAAACATTTCTCAAAGGGTTTAATGGCCTCTCGTATATAGGAGATTTTCAGAGTCATACCTTGTTGCCCTATTGCGGAAAAGAATGAACGTGTAAAGCTTCTAACATAAGTCTGCCAAAGCCGTTTGAAGGGGTTTTTTTTTTTTTTTTTGGTTTTTGTTTTTGTTTTTTGCGTGATATTTCAGCTTCCTTGCATGCTTGTTTAATTTCTTACAAAGCTAAGTTTAATTTTGCAATAATTTGACACGTCGTCTGTACCCCTTTGCCAGGAGCATGTGCGTGAGAGCTGTCGTGTACTTTGACATAAGCGCTTGGGTGAACTGCCTGTTTTTCTTATTCTAAAATGACCTTTTCATGAATTCTGCACCCTCTCTCTACCCCATTGTTTCTTGATGCCTACTAGAATGAAATTCTTTCACATCATCTTCAAAGGAACACCATATATTTGGATCATCAGGTGGGATTTGTGGAATTTTCTTATTTAATACCTAGTAGAATCTTTAGATACAGGACAGGTTTTTGGGCTACTCAGATAGTTCAGTCATTTTGAGTTAGTGTGATGGTTATAAGTGACAGAGTAAGAAATCCCCAAGGAGGGGAGGTGGAGAGGGGGTCTCAGGAACAGCGTACTAGCAGGTGGAAGAGCAGTTGTGGAAGTGAGGGGCTAGACGCAAAGGCTAAGTCACCAGTGACTCCCCTAGATTTTTTTTTTTTAAGATCTTTTTCATACCCCAAGGAAACTCCTACCTGTTAAGGCTCATCTAAGCTTGGAGTTGACCGAATGAAGGAACCTGTCCCTACACTGCAAATGCCTTGTTAGGGTCAGTGTGTAGGCCCTGTGGCTGTCCCCAAGGTGAACTGTGCCATGGGCATCTTTTTTAACAGTGTCCCTGTCCCCTTGTTCACCGTCTCCCCCCACGGTAGGTCCTTGCTCAGCCCCAGTCCTAGTGGTGCCCATGAGTGTGGCTGGTCAAGGTGAATGTTCAAAATTTGTGAACAGGGACTAACACCCCTATTTTAGTTCTGATGAAATTATTAAACATGGAATTTGTTCCCATGAATGTGCTTTTTTATACAAATTAATTTTTTCTAGAGCAATTGTAGTGTTCAAATTTAAATATTTTATCAAATGAAAAAGGTTACTGTGGAAAATGCTATAAGACAGCTGTTTATTTATTATTTGCTGCTTGTAACAGGATAACGTAGTGCTTTAAGTTAGTTATGTTTAAAGAGGGATTTTGCATTAGGACAACCCTTGAAAAGATGTCAAGTCATTTTTATTTTCATCCTGAAAAAAAATACACACTTGTCAATATAGAATTCATTTATTTCCCCAAAAAATGTTTTCATCATCATGATTTTGCCTGTTGCAATGCTTTAGAAGTCAGCATTTCCTGAATCAGATTCATATCTTCTCTCCAGAGACTGGTACTGTTGACATGGACCGTAGTGTATTTTCTGCACTTTGAAAGCTGTAAAAACACATTAGCCAATAAAATAGTGAAATAGTTCTTCTGCAATTCCACGCTGCCATGGAGCTTCTGAGAGTGCACGGAGAACAGCCTTCTTACAAGCTCCTTTGTCGATAGCTCCAAAAAGTAATGAGATACAACAAAAATTGGGTTTAAGCATTATTAAATGTGAATCTGAAGTTATCCAGAATCTCTGGGAATAAACCTATTTTATTGTGGTTTATTACACTCCTCAATAAATCATGACTGGTATGGCAGACATAGAACTCTAGAAAATTTTAAGAAAGGACAGTAACTGTGTCAGAAATACTGCACTTCTGTGAACACGGTTCTGGCCGCCTCCCTTTCCCAGGCCAGCAGACAGTGAAGGGGCTGGCACTTACTCCGCGCATGTGCTGCTGGGTCTCTCCTGCTGCTGGGTCTCTCCCGCTGCTGCGTGCTGTTGGTTCTGCAAGTGGCTTCCAAAAAATCCCAACTTCTTAACGCTCTTCTAGTCTCTTGGTCTGTCAGTAGAGTTTCCAGAAACTCACCGTTTTTTAATTTGGGATCTCGAAAAATGTGGTATTCCAATTTTTTTATTTTGTGATAATGAAAAAAATTACAGAATTCATCTGTTCTGAGTGTATATATGCATTGTAATCAGACTATTTCTGATGGTAAAAATTGGGCTATTTTTAGATAATTAGATACGATGTCAAAACACGATGGGAGCTTTGTCTAGAAACTCAGATGTGCCAATCTATAATACACATATATACATATGTTCTTGAGGTTTCCTAAAGAAAAATCTCTCTTTAAATAAATCAGAATTTTTTATCGTTTCAAATAAATGCATTTATGATAAATGAAATATTTACTTTTGAACTACCCTATATTTCATATCCATAGTTAGGTTATTAAGCTATATTTTTTTAATTGTTCATAAGTTTCAATTGTAAATGAGGTTTTTTATTTGAATTTTATTTAATGGCAATTTTTCATTAAGTTTAAAGCTCAAACATTTCCAGCTTTTAATCTTGTTGCTGCCAGTAACCTATTTTAAATTACCAGGTCTGTTGTTTTCATAGGCATGATTGGTTGCCTGGGTTTATAAATTGAATTAATCAATTTATGTAACTAAAATGAAGGTAGATTTTAAAAACTTAAAAGTCAGAGAAAAAGGCTCTGGTCATTTTTTTACTATATGTCGCAACAAATGTGAACATGTACTGGTTGATACTTTCAACACTTATTTTGCTTGCTCAAATAAATCATCCTAATAGCCTAAGGCCAGCAACCAAATACAGTCCTGCTCCTTGTCAGAACCACCACTGTCAAAAGAAAAGTTTTAATTGATTTAAATTCTCTTAATCCCTCTAATTGTTCATGAAAAACTGAATCTAAGGGTAGGCTCTGAGTTGCTTCAGAGATAAAACATTTCTGTTTATTTTTTACTTACTGCTTGTAACAAGAAAAGAAAATGCCTTATCTGAAATTCTTAAAGATTTACATATCACACAGTCCATTCAAAAATCCTGACTTCTGGTGCCTACAGCAAAATAATTTGATTTCTTAGTATCACCATTATGAGGATGAAGCATGTAGTAATTTTATAAAATAACAGAAGCTATACTGATTATATAGTAGGGACTTCTGCTTTTTGTTTCATTTTTGAAGCACACTATTACAGTCTGTTTATGCTTTTTTTCCTAATTAGTAAACCATTCAAAGTCAACATGCACTAAGACAGAGCTGGGTTTATCATTTCTGTGAATTTTAAGGTAAGATAGTCCCAGAGTATAACCTGTGGACATGTAGTAATCCTAGCAGATACCTCATATACATCTTATAGGTTCTCTTCAGAAAATGAACTAATACATAGTATCAACAGCTCATGTCTTCTTACTCAGCTTACTTATCACTGAATATTAGAGAAAGTTTTGATTTACAGTTTGTGAAATTTGCAACCTAAAACATACCTACAGAATGGATTGGAATTTACTAGCTATTTCCTTATTGCTCCTCTGCCGGAGTATTACAAAGAGAGGAGGAAAACCTAGAAGTAAAATGTTCAGTGACTCTGTCCTTGCCAGAGAGAAGTAAATTAGCAAGATTATCAGCAGTCACAGTGTTATCTCCCCCTCTCAAGAATAATGTCCTGTGGCAGTTTGAAAAGAGAGTATCTTGATATATTAGTGGGTATGAGTTTTAAACTGTATGGCCCTGCTGAAAAACTTTTTGATGAATAAGAGTTCCTAATAATAAAAAAATGATAATACATTTTTAATAAAAAGAGTTCCTGATGTTTCCATAGAACCAATTGTAAACCTTTTGTGTGAAACTGCAGTAACAAGTTCCCATGAAGAGTAGTGTAGTCAAACTTCTGGATTTGGCTATGAGACACAGACAGGACATACCGGTTGTTTTGGTTCCTGAATCCTTAGCTAGCTAATCCCAAACCAGACCACCAAAGTCTGTATTTAACGCAGCAGTAAACCTACAAACTGAACGAACAGGATCAGACACCCTCAGTTTATATTAAGGAAAAGATCTCTGCAGAGCCATGTTAAGGCAGCCAAGCTGGTATCTGAAGAACATGAATTTCTTCTTCAGCAGGTCTAGCTCTGGGGGTGGGGACTTCATCTTGTCACACAGGTTCTTCCCAGTGTCCATTTGTTGGATCCAGCAACAGAATGAAGTTGGGAGTTTAGCAGCTAGGCTGGGAACTAAAGAGAGGAACTAGTGACAAAAGCTAGAGCTTTGCTAAACCGTCATGAAGGGAAGATGAATAGAATTGGGGAAATTGGAACCTGTTCACGTCCCTGTTTTAGTTCTTCCCTCCATTTGTTGCTTTCTTCCTCACTTGCTCTTTCTCTCTCTAACTCTCCCTAATAGTGATTGAAGAAGTGTTATGAGGGAATTTAGATGCTGTCCCCTTTTCCTTCTTCCTGAGACCTGCCTGCCAGCTTTCCGTGTAGGCAGTGATGACAGAAGATGAGATGTGAAGAACTAAGGGATAAGTAGGTAGGTAGGGATGGACAGAGGCTCTCCAGACTTAGAGCAGTGCTTCCCAGTCTTTTGTAGGCATGCCGCCCCCTTGTGAGCAAACTAAGCACATAGCAAGGCTCTTCCCTTTCAGCCCCCCTTTATACCACTTCAGTGGCTGGCCTCCTCCTAGGAGACCTGCTACAAAAAAATGGCTTTTGTGTTCCACAGTACGAGTTCTATTTTCACGGGCACTTCAGCAGGTTGGTTGTTTGTTTTCGTCTTTTAAATTAAAATTGTGCTGTAACATGAAATGTGATTTCACAGATTGCTCTTAAAATTATGAGTCTGCCTTTACCCTTCTTCCTTCAAAAGTCACTGTGTTTAATTGCATCAGAAACATCTGTATGAGAATGAAAAGGAGGGACGTAGCTCTATCGACCGCACTTCAGATCGGGGTTGCCTATTCGCAGTGTGCTCAAAAGTCCTTTGTAAAAAGAATATGCTTGTGCTATAGTAATTTAATGAAATTCATTTGCTTTTACCCAGCTGGAGCTGTCTCCCCCCAGCTAGAACATACTTAAGTCATTTCTAAATATAGCTTCAGATAGAGTATTCTTTAATACCAGATGGCTAAAGGAACTTATCCTCACATTCTTATGGAAAAGATAGAAGTTTCCCATGACAAGCCAGTTTGCCATCCTACAGTAAAAGAAAAATACAGCTCAGGCATCCCTGTGGTGTTCTTGTTTGCATGAAAATGTTTAAGGTTTGCAATAGTCAGCCGCTAAATCTCTCTATCTCATTTTATCAGTGTTTTTTAAATGCTTATGGGGAGGGTAAGAAAATCACTTTTGTTTAGTGTTTCTAAAACATCTTAAAGAATAAACCAAACTCTCTAACTTGTGAGTGTTTTATGGTAGCATTCAGATTTTATGAAGCAATTCTTTTTATAAAAATCTCATAAACTCTGTACTAAAAGTACATACTGCTGACTTTTGGAAGAATTCTGATTTTCTGTCATGGACTGCTGTGGACCTTTCTCACCAGTGTGTTTTCTACATCCTTTCAAGAAACCACAAAGAAAAAACTATGCAGACAGGAACTCTGACCACTTCTAAACATAAGTATGCCAAGGAAAATGCAAAAAAGGAACAATTAACTGGGTGTATATAATTGGTACTGAAACCATTCAAGGTAAAAATCCAAAAGTACTTTTTTGCATTTTGTTCTTTGTGTTCTTGAAAGACAGCTTCCCTATAAGGGAAGAAATGCTAACAAGATGATTGAAAAGATTCTTGATGGCTTTCATTGTTCATGTCAATTCAGCAACTTCATTCTATTGAACTATTAAGCAAGATCCCATTTTCTCTAATATTTCAAGGGGTCCTGGAGCTTCTATTTCAGGGATGATTGAGAGTTACAACAAGTAATTTGGGGGGGGGGGTTGTAGAATAGGCATTTAGAAAAAGCAAACTAAGGAAACTAGAAGGTTGAAAGTATGTTATTTAACACTTACTAACCCAAACTAGTTACATGGTACAAAATTTCTATTTTCTTATGCCAGGCTATTAGAAGCAATCCTGTCACTTATGTCTCTCACACCCTACTTTTTTTTTCTTTCCTTCCCTCTGAACATTTCATCATAAAAGTGGGGACGGGGAGTGAAACTCAGAAAATTTTCAAGCAGCATATGAGACCATAATGACAGAACTCTAAGAAAGCTAGATGGACAATGGGTAAATTAGGATTTAGAATGTGCAGAGGTTTAATACATGTGCGTCAGTACCCTGACTGTTGGCCTGTGCAGTGCTTGCACAGTGTTACCATGATTCTCCTGTTCCTTCTGGAAAGCAGAGCCTGTGGTGTGGGCATCCCTCGGGTAGGTTTCTTAGTAGGATATTTCCTTAGGGAAGTGATACTGTAGGGTCAGAGGGGAAATTTTACCCAACACCTCTAGGTTCTTCTTGGGCTAGTCAAGTAATCCAACAGCATCAAACAGATTAGCAGGAGAAAAACAATCAAATTCATAACAAGTGTACAGGGAGTCTATATGGAGGATGAGAATTCTGCTTGGGAGGAAGCAGGGAGTTTGCCGATATATATACTGAGATAAAGAACAGAATAAGTGCCTGGTGCTTCATGGAGAGAAGAGGGGCATCTCCTAAGTTGAACAAGAACACATGTTCTAATAATTAAATGTTTGCCCTTCTGAGTTCATAGTTTTCTCTGATAGATTATTTCTGGATAAGTCAGAGGATAAAAGACAACTACTGTGTGATTTCTCTCATTTGTGGAATATAAACAACCAAAGAAAACACACTGGTAAAACACAACAAAAATAATTCTTAGACTCTGTGAAGCTGATAGTAGTTGTCTGGAATGATAGGGTGTTGGCGCTGGAGCTCTGGCGGAGAGAAAGTGAATCCTGTGCCCTGTTGACATGCAAAATGAGTTGTAAACAAATGCAAATAAATAAAATTAAGATAAGAAAGTTATTTCTGGAGATAATCCTAAATCTGGTTAATAACCCCAATTTCCATTCTTCACACTACACTGACCTCAGCTCAGAATAATCCTCATGCCATAATGGCACTTCTTTAGGGGACCTGTTCTGAGCACCTTCAATACCAAGGTGTCAATATAGGAGTGAAGAGGGAGTAGGGAGGGAGAGAATGTGTTCTCAACTGTCACCGGCAATGGGCCTCATCTGAGCAATGCCTATTGAAAAATGAATAGAAACGTGGCAGAATCACCCAACCAAACAGCAGAAAGAAAAGAGTTTGTCGTGACTCATCTTCCATTGACCAAGGTTTGGCCCTTGAAACTAGCTCTCCAGTCATGAGAGGTCATGTAAACATTAGGGCCCAGTGTGTCCCCATGTGCAAAGTGACTGACTCAGCAGGAGCTGAAACAAAGATGGGCTAACAGGCCGTGGGGAGGACAATTGAGGCATCTTACACGCCTCTCTGCAGTTTCACTAACACATTTCAAGTTGCTGGTGGACATCTCCATTTGGAAGTTCTGCCTTCATTACATCCCCAACACATCCAAAACTTAAGTTGTCGTTTTGTCCCTCCATTCCCTGACCAAAAAAAACTAAAGGCAAAATGGCTTGAAGTCTTGGTCTTCTACTTCATTGATGTAACAAGTACTTGTCGAACACGTCGTCCATGGGGGAACCCACTGGGCTTTGCAAAGGATCAGGACCCAGGCTCTAGTTTTTTGCTTACACCTAGAATTTAAAGTGCTTTAAGACCCCAAGAGAAAATAGGAAGGTGAGACCCCAGTCTTTTTCTCTACCTCTGGCTGGGACACCCTGAGATCAGGTTTTCACAGTCACATCACCTGGTGGATGAAAAGGAAGGCAGACAACCATGGGCTTCTCCGCTATGCTGGGCAAGAGATTTCCCAAATTTATAAAAGTGGCAGCATTAAGCCTCCTGGTTGAATTGCATTCTAAAATTTTGCCCAACACTAGCACACATTCATTAACAATAACTTAAAACTAGAGTGAAAGGTACTCTTCTGAAAAATGGAAAAATTATGAAATAATATTGAACAAGCTGAGCAATTTTTTAAAGCATTGCTTTTACACTTGCATGGGGTTTAGTCAGTATAATTTGAGACCATCATGACCCCGTAAATATACGAAGTTCCTCGTTACCACTTACTCACCAAATCTGAAAGCACCTGCCAAATTTTGTCTTTCAGATATCTCAGAAAGTTCCACAGAATCCCTGTTTCCTGCAAAATAAGTTGCCTTCTGGGTGTGTCACTCAAGCCCTCCCTCCACACATCCTACTGCTAGCCACTCTTCCCCTGCGTGCCCTTTCCTCATTCACTGTTTCTCAGCTACTTCAGACAGGCCATTCTCTGCGCGGTGCACCTGTCCTGCACCCATCCACTCCAGCAGCTTACCTAGTGCTTCACGGTTTGCAAAGAGCTGTCCCATGGGTAATCCCAGGCGCTTCCATACACAGCCTCACAGCGCGGGAGTCAGAAATTCTATCGGGTTATGCAACTTACCCCCAATCACAAGGCTAGATTGAATGCCTGTATTCATGAATTTCCTTTCCTTTAAATACATAATATATGTTTTATATATATATATATATATATATATATATATATATATATATATATATATATATATGTATGTATGTTGAATTATTGTATTGTATATAATACATACATATAATTGTGTGTGTGTGTAATTCCCTTCATAGATAGTTCTGTTTCAGGTTGCTGATCTTTGTAACCCGAGCAACATCAGCTCCTGGTTAGGTGTTGGTTATTTTCCTAGCTAACCAACAGGAAAATGAAAACAAAAAGTTCCCCAGTCCACTTAAAAAGCTTAATATTTATGCTATTCTATTTTGTATTTACTAACGTCAGTCTTTTGTAATGCAGTTGCTATGGTTTTTCCTTCTATCTTATTTATGTTATTTTCCATAAAGTTCATTCAGCAAAGATTTATGGAGCTCAGTGTAAGATAGGATGTTAGTGCTTACAAAGTAGAATTCCTAAATGATTTTCAAAGCCCAGGAAGGAAATAAAGTTGAGTATAAATGCCAAAAAACATTTCTAGGATTGACCTAAGGATGTCATTATGTAGCTAAAACACAAGCTGATGAATATTTGAATTCATGGTAGGAATTCTGCTGCTTGATGCCTATAATAACTCAGCAAGAATACAGTTATTATTAAAACCCAGATTCTTCTGTCTAGAAAGTATCTTAGTTTTGATTTAAACTCACAGATACTTTAGAGTAGATTTAGCCATAACAAGAATGAGTGTCTCTTTTACTAACAGAGATGTGAGCTTTTCCCTTGTGGAATGTTCTTTTCTTCTAAAATGGTGACATTAACATATTCACAGAGAAGAGAGAAGTAATGAGCATTTCAAATTGTAATGTCCACAGAAAAGCGTTTTCATAAATGGATTTGAGTTTTTTAAGTATTCAATATTTCTGTTGCTTGTGAGAGCCAGGAGTACAGATGGCAGCAGCATTAGACAGTACGTTACTTGAAGTTAAAGGGGAAATGATTAAGAATGGGTCACTAAACAAGGAAAACAGATTAAGTTACTGAGGTAAAAAATCAGATCTGTCAAATTTGTCCTGTAGCCAAGAGAATGTTAATTTCCAAAAAATACTTCAAAGACACTCAGATGAAAAGACATGACCTGGGCCTTCCAACTCAGCTTCCAGGGAAACTTCAGGCGTCCATCCCAAAATGGCAGCTTTACAAACTGAACCGTTTAAATGAGGTCATGAGTCTAGAGATTACCTCCTCTTTGTTCTGCTACATCCAGGGATTTTCACCATGTTTCAGAAATGGGCCTCATCTTTTTTTTTCCCCTGAAGCCTATACTCACTGCATCAGCCCATTTAGTAGTGTTTTCCTTTTAAAGGAATGTCAAATACAATTCACTTCTGTGTTGTCCTAATTTGTTGTTGTGTTTAAATCCATCTTTCTCTTCAAAAAGGGTTGGTGGGGGGGCATGGGGCATGGTGTATAGACTACCTACATCTTTTAAACAACCATTAATTCTACTGAATGTATAACAATACTTGCCCAAAGATTCACTTTCAGGAGAACTATACAGCATGGGTGATTTATTCAGACTGCTTTAAAGCTGCCAAAGTAATAGACCGCCGTACTTTGCCCCATCTATTGTAAAGAGACTTATTTACATCCGTCTATTAAAAAAGTCACTTCACATTTCCCAGCTTCCTGTTAAACAATGAGAAGTTTCAATAGGTAGTCATACCCTTCAGTCTCAGGTCCATGGACTTTAAGCAGAATCTCAAGTGAGCTGGAAGGCGTTTACGTTGCCAAGAGCTAAATAACCTGCTTCTAAAGACCCTGGCGTTCCTCAGAGCTTCACCCTGGGCATGTCCAATTCTTTAGCTTTTACGTTTTGCCGCACATCTTAGGAGCTTATTGATCTAGGCACAGGAGGACATTCTTGAGAAATGGATTCTTCAGTGATCAGACTATCAGGATTTTGGGTGGTGTTTTTGGTTTGTTTTTTGTTTTTGTTTTTGTTTTTGTTTTTTCTATTGTTAAGACAGATTCCCAACTTAAAATTCTTTTCCTAAGAAGTCATTAAGAGCTCTGGAAAAGTCCATTTTCCATTTAAATGGAAAATGACAGCACGGAGATAGGCCTTACATTGACTATCTGTGAAGGACAAAAGCTCTGTAGGGAGCTTAGAAATCACCCAAGCCTGCCCGCTGGGGACAGGAGGGTGCTGCCCGCAGCTCTCGGGCATGCGAGGAAGTGCAGTTTCTTAGTGGCAAGTTTCTAAAGTGATATTTCTGACAGTGACATCAAGGGATACTCTATATTCATATTAGTCTAGCATACCTCAAAACTGAGGAGACTTTGATAGCGGATTTTCCGGGCACTTTTTCTAAACATTTGGATTCAGAAATATCAAGTAAAAATGAGTGCTTTGGTTTATAAACAGAAATCCATTGGCAGTACCTAGGTGTCTTTCAGGGTGTTCCGACTTATTTTCATTTATTGCTGAAGTTAATTATGAAAATAGTGTATGGCATTCTCATCTTTATTTTTATAAAATTGTGGTCCTGCTATCATCATCTGATAGTTCAGCCATTAACTAAAATCTAAGCCTCTGTTAATTGTTACTTCAAAAAAGGATTTAGGCAGGAAGTAAAATATTGAACTCATTTTCAGGTACACTATTAAACATTCTCCGCGCACTAATCAGTCTCTTTCTTGCTCTGAATCCTTAAAATAAATCAGGTCGGCTGCTGACACCACTGTCCACCTGCCGCCTAGCCCTCTCGTCATCAAACCAGACGAGAATTGCTTAGATGTGCTTTATCTTTCTTAAGAACTTGTGCATGAACTTCCATGGTGCTCATGGAGCATTATATTTAGATGATACTTTAGTCCTTTGATTAACTTTATTGTAAAGTTTCCATAGCAGACGCCAGAGAGAATGTGCTGTTTCGTTCTCAGTTACGGAGACAAGTTTCTCAGGGTTAAAATATAGATGATTTCAGATGTGGTTTAGTGCAATGGCCTATTTTCTGGGGTGTATTTGGAGGTAAAGCAAATCTAGTATTTCCAATTGAGTGAATCTGGAAGGAGTCAAGGTTCAGCCGGAATTTTTCAGCAGGAACCAGATGCCACTGTGTGGGGTCCTGGCTTTTGTGTTGAGTCAGCTTCAGTGGGGCCAGCCCTGGGCCTGCACTGTCCGTGGAGGTCACCACTGTCAGGCAGGTGAAACTCACAGTCCTGGAGTGACCTGGGCACGATGCCAGGCAGGTCCTGAAGTGACCCAGTGTCTTTCCACAGAGTCGTTTTGTTCCCCCTATTAAATTATGTTTTATTTTTGTTTTCTTACATCATTGTTCATTTTTGTACCATATTTGATTTCTCTCCTCCGGTGTAGTCCCCATAATTCTCCCATCACCACTGTACTGTGGCCCATCCCCAGTTCCTTGTGCTCTCCCTCCCGTTTTCACCTCTCATCCTCCCTCCCCTGCTGAATGTGTCTGAGATCTTCCAGAAAGAGTCTTGTCCCATCTCTCCAACTTGAGTAAACTGGGATCCTGAGGAATATTTGAACTAAGGAACACTCACTGTTAGCAGATTACGTTACCCTTGACACCTTAAGGACAGCTGAGTTACCTCTGCCTAAGCAATCTTTAGACACACCTTCACTCTTAACATTTTTGGCAGCATCTACATCAAAGATTCCCTGTTGCACAGTAGAAATATCTGAGAACCAGGATGTCAGTATTCTTTACAAGCCCCGCAAGCAACTCTAGTTTGGGTGAAGAACCACTGGTCTAAATAAATTTGAACTTAGATTTTTTTAATGTAACCAGTCATAGAAAGTGGGGGAAAGGTATTACAAGATAGTCATATGTAATTACAAATGCTTTGGTTTATCCTCAGAGTTACTCATTAGTGTTTTTTAATTTCATATTTTGTTCATGTCTCTATGAAGAAACAAAATTCATCCATGCCTTTCACCTGAACAACTAGAAATGTATTCATTTATTCTTCAGTGAAATTGCTTTTTTTTTAAAGATACTCAAAAATTGACGCAGGTTTAAAAATATTTAGCCTGAATAAAACTTTTTAAAGGTAGATTAAACCAGTCACAGGTGGATTGTGATTTGACAACCGAAACAGGTTTTATTGACATGAAATATTGATAACTAGGCCGAAAATAAATATTTTACACTCTTCATTGGTTTATTTTTCACTTTGCATTTATTAACTTTAAGATTAAGAAGCTTTTGTTACAGATTTAGCCAAATCTGTACAATAACATTTGTTAATAACCATGATCGAAATGTTTATTTTTACGATACAGAGGCTGGAAATTATGTCAAGTAATTGTCACAAATTGCAAATATAAAAGACTTGTCTGCTTACAAATGAAACAGACTTGGTTGGCCTTTTACGTGCTACGTCTCAGGATGCTTGTCTTCTGAATGCCTAAACTCTTGAGTCCAGAGCCTTCTAAAACAAATATTTCCCTCGAGGCAGTAATGAAGTACAACACAGCTGGAAATGTGAAGCCCGGGTTCTACCTTTTTACCACCTAGGGAAATACAGAATCTTTGCTCAATAACTTGTAGCATGCATGTCCTGAAATAGTGCTCTACCTGTGATGTCATAACGTTAAGAAAAGCCACTACAGGATGTATAAAAATGTCTCTTGAGATTAACTTTAATAACATGTGATGATCCAAGTGGCAGGATATATTAATGATTATTATGAAACGTTTATGTGTAGAGAACCAAATTTTTTTCTAACCTTATAAAGAGCTGGGTATCACTTCAAGGTTTTTTACTAATTAATTCGGTTAAATGATTTTTTCTTTCTTTGTTTACATTGTTTCTCCTTTGACTCATTCTGGTATGTGTAGGAATATTCATTCATCGACTGTATTGATTATTTCTATCAAGTAAACCCTAGCAGCGGCTATTGCCACCGATAACATTTTATTCATAACCTTGGCGGTATTTGCAGCTTCTAGGGCTTGTTTGGAATGCTTTAATATAAATTAAGTCTGTACAACCTTGGGTAAAATGTAAACAACTGCACTGTTAGGAAGATATTAAAGTAGAGGCTATATTTACAGTGTCGTCTTTCAAATCTAGCTATGCTGTAAACTGATGTTTGCTGTATGCTCCTCCTGATTTGAAATAGATGAAAGAAAATGAACCTATTATCACCATGGTTCACACAATGATTGAGAACTCGGCGCTAAGACCCCAACTGTACCAGCAAGTAAGGTCTTGTGGACAGTGAATGATACTGCTTTATCATCTGCAAACTCCCTCAGTGACAGTTTTGGTTTATCCTCAGAGTTACTCATAACATTAGTGTTTTCCTTACTTCATTTTTTGTTTATGTCTCTTTGGAGAAACGCAATTCATCCATGCTTTTCAAGACGCTGCAGTATTCTTAGCATGGCTTCGCTGAACATTTTGCTGTGGAATATTAAGTGTGCCATTTTCCTGAAGTTTTCGTGCAGAGTATTTGATTGATATGTACTTGGAGGTCTGCAGTACATTTGCAAAATTTTCGCTGTATTGCCATTTTGGGATTAACTCGATGCGGTCATCAAGATAGTCAGATCTTAACCCATCTTTTGCCCCAATTCAAAATATGTGCCATTGAGTTGTCTGGCTTTCATTTAGAAACCTTGATAATCTGCAGATCTGCAAAAGAAGTCATCTTATACATCCCTACCCAACTTTTTTGTATCTCATGGTTTAAATGTTTCTTAGCTGTGTGTTTTGCAACATCAGCTTCTTCCACTCCCAACACCCTCAAATTACTGTGGCCTATGACCTGTTACACTCTTTTAAAAATCATATAGAAGAAGAAAGTTAACTAACATGAAAAATGAATGTGCATCTTGATGAGCACGCATAAAAGCACCCGGTAAGGAGCACCTTGCACTCACACTGGCCCCAGAGGCCTGTGGTTTGGTGTAGACGCCTTAGGGCCACAGGCCTTACAGCCAGGAGGGTGACTCATTGCTGAGTGGTTTTCAGAACTTTTAAAGGGTGTGATATGATGACGCATAGCTTTTAATTTGCAATAAAGAGAGCCACTACATATGAAATATTTAAAGTTAAACAGCTTTACTTTTTTGAAAAATGGCATCGTTCAGTCCTTAGAGTCACCAGATTATAAAACCTTGCCCTCGTCCAGAATGCCGCTCTGAGAAACTGAGCGCCTCTTCTGGGATTGGTGCCTTTTCCTTGAATGAGGCTGTCAGTCTGTCATCTCACCTACTGATAAATGAACATCAGCTCAGAGCACTTTGTTGTAATTGTTCATTTGCCCCATTTTGCAGATTTCCCGTAATATTAGGTTGTCAGAAAAAATGATGAAAAACAGAAAAAATACATCATGACTTTTCCGACAACCCAATAGTTACAGCTTGAGCTTTCTCTTTGCTCAACTTTGGTTTTTCTCTTTTTTAATTGATGGGTAATCAGGGTTGACGATGCTGAAGTCATCAGTGACCATGAGACACATTTCATCACTCTGTAAATTTACATGAGTTCAAATTTGATCTTCTATTTCCCCAGTGGCTTCCCTAGAGAAAGCCTTTATGAGAGCTTATATTGTGTGCTCTTCTGGCTTTGCGTTTCTGATATTGTATTGCAATATTATGTTGCTAGGTTCCTGATATGTAGTTGAAAACATAGTGGCAAAATAATGTTTCATGACCGATTATCCTGAATCATAGTCATTTCAGCTTGCTCTCAGGAGGACATTTTCTTAGAAGAAAGAGGTTCCCTGAGAAAGTACGTGGACAGTAATTCCATTAAAATTAGTCCAAAAAAGAATGTAAAACTGAATGAAAACAAGTGCGAATTTAATAGCAGAGCATTAAATTGAAAATTTCCTCTGCATTAATTAAACCTTTCACAATTGCATTTTTTTACAACATAATGTCAGTGAAATTAATCACCTGATAAACAATTGCTTTAAAAAAATAAGACTAATATTAGCAAATACTTACAGCCCTGTAAGAAATTTTTAGTCCTATGGAATATGATGTCTAATTTTTCATATATTTTCCTGGAAATCCTTTTGACATAGGTCTATGTGTTCATATACTTTAAAACATCTGTATCATTCACATATTTAAAAGATATTGTGGAAAATTGGATTTTAATTGATAAAAATAATTTTTAACTTAATGCCAACTCAGCTTTTTAAAATTTCATAAAATAAATAATATCTTATTAAATAAAACAAAGCACATGTCCTCATATCAGTAAATTTGGTTTAACGACTTGAACAAGGTTGAACTTGAACGAGCTTGAACAAGGTTCAGCTTTATGTAATTATCTCATAACCCCTTCTCCTTTGCTTTTCTAGTATATTCAAAGGTATTCAAACCCAGAACTTCTTTTTTTTGTTTGTTTGTTTTGCTAAGGATAAGTTTTTTTTAAATTGTTAGATGTAGTACCGTTAAATATTTTGTGCAAAGCTTGTTAGCCAGAATATTCTTGAAACTAGTAGGATTTTCATATTAATAACTAAGTAGCAAAAACACCTTTTAATAAAGTACATCCATTTTTTCTTAAGAAAAGCCTCAGTAATTTTTTATCAATGATGGGAAATAGGCCATGCTTAAAAGTTGGCTTTTTAAGGAATAATCTTGATTTCTTAGGTTTTTTTTCTGACAGGTATAAGCAATGTATAGGAATGGGTTGATTTAAGATTTGTTAGTTGGAATCTAACAAATAACTTGATTAAAAAGTTTAAATTTTTCATAGATACAAAAAATATAGGTGCAACAAAAAATAAATCTTTCATATATGTTTATAAGGCTATAGGTATATCACACTAAAATTATACCTAGGTAGTACATGTTTTTCTTTTTTATAATATGCCAACTGGTAATGAAAATGAATATGCAATAGGATTCCCTAAATAAAAATAGTTTTCAGTGTCCTAAATATTCAGATTACCATTTCCACTTTTAAAATTCTAGTGTTTTTTTTGTGTGCTCTGGGATAGAAGATACAATTCATATTTTAATCTAGATGTAGCACTATCCACTAAAGATATTCAAATCATACTTTCAGTAAAGCTGCATTGCATTTAACTTTAAATATTTAGTAGTATCTTAAAAGCTTTACATCTTTAATTTGTTATAAATGAGAAATTTTCAATTTGGGCATTGTCTCAAATTTTTGATCATGGATCAAAGTATTTAAAACTTTTACTTTTTTTCAGGTAGGAATATAAATTCTTTCTGGACTAGGTGCTTTAATTTAGAATGACAATTGACACTTCTCAGTATAAATTCACTGATCTTTATTTGAAAGTATTCTGACTCATCATTAAATTCATTTTTCATGTAATACTCATTTCTATGAAATTCTTGTGGTTTAGTAATCACAGCACATACCCTTAAAGAGTCACAGGCTCATTTGCATGAGGTACGTGAAAATAATGTCTTGAATTGAATCACATAAATTCAGGATTTATTGTTATATGTTTGGAATGCTTACCTTTTTAACCTCCTGACCCCCACATTCCTAGATCCATTCAAATTTATCTGCTATTTAATTTATGGTTCCTTCTAAAGATGTAGTGAGTAAGTTATTATTTGCAGAGAGGGCATATAGAGTTGTCATTTCAACATTTGTATGCATTTGTGTATGTATAAATGAAATTTAATTTTCCAGTACAGTTAGGACACATCACTCCCATCCCCACCTTGAGCGACAGTGTGTGCCATTTAGTAAACATGCATGCAGTGAGCCCAATTAAATTTTTCTTGCTCTGTTTTTGTTACTGCCTTGCAGTCAATGTAAAGTCAAAAGACGAGAGATAGTGAAATACTGCCTGCAGAGGCTCTGATGTGACCTGTGGTATCGCTGCCTGGGATGGCTATTGAAATGTTGGTCAGCACATTGAGAAGTGAGAATTTGACCAAAAGATAATTTCGAAGGAGCTGAGGAAAGGATGTTTAAGTACAGTGGATGATAATTCCTTACAGTATGATAAAACAAGTGGTGTCAATGAACACATCAACGTTATGAGACTTAGCTATCCCTCGTTTATAACAGACTTTGAGTTGTAGGAGGTTTTGAATGATTTTCCTCTTTTCAATTAAATCCGTCCTTTTCCTTCATTATCTTTTAGTTCTTAAGACAGAAGAACCAGATAAGTCTCTATTGTGTATGTGTGTTTATATATTCTCTCTATGTATATACTATGTTTTAGGTTTTGTTAATCAAGCTGGACTAAGATTTGTTGGCATTGAGTGTCTGCGTACACAACTGTCTGGTCGTGTGCGTTGCTGGCTGAGGGCTGTTTTGACTGTTGAAATATGCCTAATTTGAATATTTGATTCAATTCAGTTGCTATGATTGTATTTGTCAATTTTTTCATTAAGATGCTGTGTGTCTTACAAATGGACAATAAAAGGAACTGTATAATTTCGTTTGACCAGTTTAATTTTTTTTATAAGCTTAACATCCTTCTTAATGTATTTGCACCTTGCATCACTGTTCAGCTTTCCCCTACTTTTGTAACAATCTGTGTTTCAATTGAACTTGTAAAATTCCATCTTTGTTATTATATAAATCTGAACTGTTAACTAAAGGCTACATAAGTGTATCTTTTAATATTAGTTTTTTTAACTTGCTATATGACATATTTCCTTATAGCTGTCCCAAGATGAATGTAGAGGCACGTTGTACAAATACAGACCCGAGGAAGTAGATATCGATGTGAGTATTCATGTGATATGTACTGTCCATGTTTTGTCATATTCTCTGCCAAAACATTTGAGATAAGCATAACAGAAAATTTCCTCATCCTGCCCTTCCCTCCAGAATGACATCGAATAAATTAGCATGCCCTCCTTTTTGCACTCAGGTTCAATTAAATCACTCACTCCCCAATCTATTCTTTCTGTCTCTCCCCCACAGAGTTACTCAGTTTCAGAACCACTTAAATGAAGATGGTTTCCAATGAAAGATTATAGAAGGTTGGAGACAAAGATAATTGTCTCTGTCATCTAAAAAAAAGTATCAGCCTCCAGAAATTCTGTCATTCCTTCCTTTATAA
The DNA here is from genome assembly GCA_004024925.1 of Scalopus aquaticus. Lineage (NCBI taxonomy): Eukaryota > Metazoa > Chordata > Mammalia > Eulipotyphla > Talpidae > Scalopus > Scalopus aquaticus. Next base: position 52,824 of record PVIJ01002567.1, on the reverse strand, counting down.
ATTAAATCTAATTCTTATTTTAGATTGCTACCTTGTGTACTTTCTTCCTTGTTTAGATCTCATTCTTCCCTCCGTTCCCCTGATGTTATTCTACTGAATTGTACCTCCTCATTTCAATATATTCCTTTTGGTGTACTTTGACTTTTGCTGTCTAACAAAGATAAGGCCTTTATTTTAATAACCAAATGGCAAAGAAAGTAAAGTCTCCATTTTTTTCTTACCTGTTGTTATACCATAAATGTTGGGACTTATTTACAGTATGTCTAGGGTTTTTATTTTCAGACATGTGAGAACTGCTTTACTGTGGTATAGGAATGTTGTGAAAGTACCCGCTCATATTTTCATAATTAAAAATTAACAGTGCCAAGAATTTTATTTTTTTTAATTGTTATTTATATTTTTTTTACATTGTGTATTCCCCTTGGGTAACCCACCACCGGTTCACCCGTGACCCATCACCATCATCCCTTGTACACTTTTCTTCCCCATTTTGAGCCCTTAACCTCCCCCTCCCTTGCTGGGTGTCTCTCTCTTATTTGGTTCCGCTATATTCCTGTTATAAGTGAAACCATTCGATACTTTTCTCTTTCTTTCTGGCTTATTTTGCTGAGCATGATCCCTTCTAGTTCCATCCAAGTTGCTGCGAATTGCTTGTGTTAGCATTTTTGAATGCTGAATAGTATTCCATTGTGTATATGTACCACATCTTCTTGATCCAGTCATCTATTTTTGGGCATCTGGGTTGTTTCCATACCTTCGCTATTGTAAACAGTGCTGCAATAAACATACAGGTGCATGTATCCTTTTGGATTAGTGTTTTTGTGTCCTTTGGGTAGATTCCCAAAAGTAGTATTGCCGGGTCATATGGAATTCCATTTTTAGCAGTTTGAGGAATCGCCATACAGTTTTCCATAGTGGTTGGACCAATTTGCAGTCCCACCAGCAGTGTAGAAGAGTTCCTTTTCTCCACATCCTCAACAGCATTTGTTGTTGCCTGGTTTTTTGATGTGCGCCATTCTCACTGGCGTGAGGTGGTATCTCATTGTGGTTTTGATTTGCATTTCCTTGATTATAAGTGATGTTGAACATTTTTTCAAATACCTGTTGGCTATTTGCTTTTCTTCTTTGGAGAAGTGTCTTTTTTTAATTCTTCTGCCCATTTTTTGACTGGATTGTTGACTAGTGCCAAGAATTTTAAACATTAGAAATATTGAAAGTGATTTTCCTCCATTTGTTCTTACTCTTTTCTAAAAAGGTAAGAGCATAATTTTAAAAATAAATAAAAATAGTTGGGTTGGCTTAGTAATAAGCACCGCATATATTTCTTAACCTGTCCAGTAGATTGTAAGGAAAAACATCTTAACCCCTTGAAATGATTTGTTAAACTCATTTGAGAATGCTTGATTGCTAAGACTATTTTAAACTGCGTGTGTTAAGTAGTCTGAAATGTGTTTTCACTTTCTGTGCATGTTTTTTTAAACATTCTGTCTTTATAAGCTTTACTAATAGAACTAAAGATTGACCTAACTCCGTATTCCATGGTTGTTGTAAATGTATTTTCTTGTGATACCTGCCTCTAATTACAGGGAAAATTGAAAGTTGCTAACGAAAGACAATCTCCTCTTATCACCCAGGCCAAGCTAAGCCGCTTATGTGAACAAGATAAAGCAGTCCATGCTCTGGAGGAGAAACTTCAGCAGCTCCACAAGGAGAAAGTAGGATAATTATGTTTGTTATCTACAACTGATTTGACTGTGTATGATTATTATCAAGACACTGATAACTAAAGTGAAAAAAGAATTAATTTGATGATGCAGAACACTAAGTGTAATTCTTTTTATTATAATAGTACACGCTTGAGCAAGCTCTGCTGTCAGCCAGCCAGGAAATAGAAATGAATGCAGATAACCCAGCAGCCATTCAGACAGTGGTGTTACAGAGGGACGACCTGCAAAACGGGCTGCTTAGCACGTGTCGAGAACTCTCTCGGGCCACTGCTGTGAGTAGACCTGTTTTGTGTAGTAAGGGCCACTGAACTGTTATGTGTTTGGGGGGGTTTTTTTCTTTTTCTTCTTTTCTATTTAACTTATATCTCTTTTAATTGGACTGTCTTTAGGATTGTCCTTTATTACAACCAGAAATGTTATTAACTAATAATAACAAAAATAGGGGCCTCCCTGGTGGCACAAGGGGTTAAGACTCAGCCTATGAAGCTATCAGCAGCCACTGCAGCACGAGTTCAATACCTGGCCAGGGAGCTGACCCATATTGGGCACAGCAGACTTCCCCTGTCTCGCCGGCTGCTCCCCTCAGCAGTGTATTTCAGTCAGTCTACCTGTTCTGCTCCCCACTCTGTCTCTGGTGTATCCTCTCACCCCGCCACACCTCTGGCCTACACCCCAGCTCTTGTCTGCATAAATAAATAAATCTTTAAAAATAAAAAATAATAACAAGAAGGGTGATATTTAGTTCTCTAATTTTAATAAGCATTTTCTAATAGTGAAATAGTTTCTTTGCAGGGAAGCTAAATACTCCTTATATCATGCAAATTTAAAATGTTTAAATATGTTAAAATGTATTGCTATCAGAAAATAGTTTATGGACTTCAAAGGAGTGAGGATAATTTGGGAAGGGTAATCACTGAACTTTTTTTTTAAGTTTTTTTTTTATTATTATTAAGATTTATTTATGTATACAAGCTGGGGTACAGGCCAGAGGCATGGGGCACTGAGAGGGTTCACCAGAGACAGAGTGGGGAGCAGAACAGGCAGATTGACTGAAGTACACTGCTGAGGGGAGCAGCGGGCAAGGCAGGAGAGGTCTGCCATGCCGTGTGGGAAGCTCCCGGTTCTGGCGTCGAACTTGCGTGGCCGCTGCCGACAGCTCCACAGTACAGCGCTTAGCCGCTGCGCCACCAGGGAAACCCTGATCACCGAATTTTTTAAACCAACTCTTTCAATAAAAAGTACCTATGAAAGACACTTGCAAAGCCATCACCATTACCATTTTGTAGCAGTGGTGTGCTCTAAGTTTAAAAGATAGGTTTGAGTTAAGAAATGTAATCAGCAGGACCTTTTAACCCATAGCCATGTCACTTTATAAAGATTTGGGATTACCAAATCTAAACGTGTTACTGAGAGGTTCTAAATTGAGTGTCTCATGAGTTGAAACACTCTGCCTTAGAGCCGATGACGCAGTCACATCTCAGCATCACAAGAGCAAGCAGCTCTCGGGGGATCACTTTCAGCAAATGCCACCTATTCCAGAGAACTGCTGGCACCTCTTTGTCTATACCTTCCATGAGCTGTTCCAGAACAACTAATTTTTAAGATCTCCATATAGTATCACTTAACCATGAGAGATCTCTCCCACTTGGCAAGATACCAAGATCTCAACATGGATCTTTAATTCCAGTTACTAAATTAACATTCTCAGCACAAACTCTTTTTAAAGGAATACAGCATGATTTTAACTCTATCACAAGTTAGTTTTTGTGACTCTGAAATACCTTACATTTCCATTCCTATTTTAAATTAATTTTGTAGTCTCTTAATTATACTGTGATGCTTAGAGATTGTTTTAAAACTTAATATGCTTTACATTGTGAGCCCCTCAAAACCAGATACACATCTTAACTCATCTCTGCAGCTTCCAGGATTCTGCATTATAGGATGCACGTTATAAATGTGATGATTGATTGAATGACTTGCCCCATGCTAGAGAGCTAATAAATGACCTGGAAGTAAATGCTTTGACTCAAGGTCTTCTAACCATAGTCCTGAAAACTTAGATCAATGTAGATCTTTATAAGATACTCGTACAGAAAAATGTGTAAACCTGAAAAGTCTACTAGTATCAGGGCTAATCCAGATGGGTAGAATTTTCATAAGAAGAAACAGGAAGGATGGTTCATAAAGACAGAACACCTCCAGAGACAGCACAGAGAAGAAAATGAAGGAGACATATTTGGAGAAGCAGGTAGTAGAACTGAGTGACCTGCTGGAGCAGAGGGAGCCTCTTAGGGACAGGGAACATGACTCCGGAGGGAAGACAGGATCAACCTAGTGAAAGCTCAGTATCCCTGTACACCCTGAGTCAATAAAAATTTAGTTGGAAATTATTTCGTGATTTGATGTCTGCTTTAGGAAATTCTAGACATGCGCAATGTTCAAGTGAACTCTTATTCCTTCCCTTACCACATTGGCTTAGGAACTTAAATGTTATCAATATGCTGAGAATTTGCTCCATCCCAGGGTTTAACTCCAGTCCTGACAGGAAGTTTATTAAGATTTTTTTTTAAGATTCGTTTGTTTATGCACACAAGAGCTGGGATATAGGCTAGAGGTGTTAGGCTGAAGGAGGGTGACAGGATTCATCAGAGACAGAATGGGAAGCAGAACAGGTAGATCTACTGAAATACACTGCTGAGGGGAGCAGCAGGTGAGACAGGAGAGGTCTGCTGTGCCATATGGGTCAGCTCCCTGGCCAGTGATAGAACTCATGTTACAGTGGCGGGCGATAAGAACTCATGCTACAGTGGCTGGCAATAGTTTGATAGCACTGTGACTTAACTCCTGTGCCACCAGATAAGCCCCTGTTGCCTGTGCCTTTATGTAAACTTAGTATGTGTATAAAGTCACACTGGGTGTGTGGTTGGCACTTTGGTTGTGTAGATTCTGGTTTGAACTATACTTACACCAGTAGAATTCCAAGGAATCCTTGATTCTTTTACAGTTGATTCTGGACAGTGGTTTACATCTGTGTCCTGAGGTATGGAAGATGAACATAGGAGGTAGAGATAGCATTAAGAGCTTTGATTCTGCCAACACCTGCTTCTTACCTGGTTGGCCACCAAGGTGCATACTAGAATGATCGTGAGACAACCTGGTAAAGCAGTGTTTCCTTGACGCCTTATATTTGATACGTAATACACACCTCCTCTCTTTCAGCCTCATTACACACACACACACACACACACACACACACACACACACACACCCCTCATGCTTTAAGCTCCTGGTACTTTTGTGTTCTCTCACTGCCTCCACTCCTTGTTATCCAAGCCTGATCAGTGAGAAAAATCATTGTGACCCATCAGTTACACCTTGAATTTTTCCAGGCATCACTCTCTCAGTTTGGGTTCTCTTCTAATAGAAAACAGAGCCCGAACTGAGGACCGCCTTCAGATAGCTTATTTGGGAGACAATCCTAGGAAGCAGAAGTGAGGGAAAGTGGAGCATGAGAGAGGTAGGGAGAAAAGCCTGTGAGGTTTTCAGTACTGAGTTGATGGCCGCCGTGTGCAGTGGGGCTTCATCCCAGTGGGGAACCTTTTGGAAATGAGCAGAACACTTTGGAATTTCCCACTGGGAGGTGGGGGGGGCCTATGGCACATCGTCAAGGTTGCCCTAGGGCCCTTCATTCCCCCACACTGTGCGACCACCTTAGCCAGCTTGCTTCAAGGCACTGGCACTGTGGGGTGGTGCTCCAGGACCCCGCTGTCGCCCCCTCTCTCCCCGTGGGCCGTATCTATAAATGTACAAGAGAGGCTCTTGTGCTTCATCAGCTTAGTGGGTACTTAATTTATTTTTCCCAGTCACTGAGGAGCCAGATCAAGCAGTTATCAGTCACGTATCATGGACGAGGCTCAGAAAATTTGTGACTCACCCCATTATGGGAGCCAAATATACTTGTAGTTCTGCTTTTCACATACATTATCTCATTTGATCCTTGAAGAATCCTGTGCCAAATAAATCCAACTATCACATTCATTTTATTTTCCTTTTCTTTATCTCCAATGCACAGATGAAGAAACTGAGGTTCATGGAGGTTAAATGGTTGCCAGGGGGTCATGAGTAATAAGAGTTAACAGAGTTAACACCTAAATCCTAAATCTAGAGTTTTTAAGGTTTAGAATTTCTGTACTTTCTACTCCACTATCTCTGTGGTTGAATAACTTGAACTTTCTGGAACATGGAAAGCAAGTCTAAAGGCTCCAGTCATCCTGAGTCATGCTGATAGGTGATTTAGGCGTGTATCTACTGCATAGTGACAGCAGCATGAAGTAACAGTAATAATTGTGGGTGTTTCTGGGGGCACATATTGGGTGCAGGGTTTCTTTTTTTTTTTAAGATTTATTTATTTATGCATACAAGCTGGGGTGTAGGCCAGAGGTGTGGGGTGGTGAGAGGATTCACCAGAGACAGAGTGGGGAGCAAAACGGGCAGATCTACTGAAGTACACTGCTGAGGGGAGCAGCGGGCGAGGCAGGACAGGTCTGCTGCACCATGTGGGAAGCTCCCTGGTCAGGAATCAAACTTGTGCTGCGGTGGCTGCTGATCGCTTCATTGTGCTGCCCCCCTCCCCCCCACATTGCGCCACCAAGGAGGGCCCTATTGGGTGCAGGGTTTCATCGTAAGTGTCCTCATGTCCCTAATCCCCAGTAACCCTTGACCACAGTACTGATGTGACTACATTAAAAATGGGAAGCGGACCCACAGAGACCTCCCGGGTTTCACAGTGAATGAGCCATGTGTAGGGGCTCCCACTAAACTGACTTGTGTTCAAAACTAGATTCCGATGGGAGGGCCAGGCGTAAGCAGATATTTTAGACAGCCGTCGACATCATAGGGTTAGAGACTTAAAGGTCAGGACACAAGGACGGATGAGCTACCTTGGGAAGAAGCAGACATACTAAAACATCTTCATATGTTCATTCTCAGGGTAATAAAAACCCACTGAGACTAACGGTTACAGCAAAGTGTAACATCTTCCAGTAGATCAGTCGACTTGCATGAATTGTCATGCAGTGCAATTTAAAAGATACTAGGGTGGTTTTTAAATGCCTGGTTCTTTTGCAAGGACAATAAAACATCCCCCAAAAAAGAGTCAGCCACAGGCACTGTGCCTCCTGCGTGCTGACAGAGTGCCCCAGAACACCCTTACTATCCTTACCATCCTTACCAAGTGCACACATCAGCCAACCTCAGTCCCTAACTTTGAGTTTGTAGGATATGCAAGACCCAGGCAGCCGAGCTAAGGAATACCACAGGCATTCACTTACCGTCAGAATGGGGGCAGCTTTCAAGCACAGGTGACCTGTACTATTCCACCAAGGAACGGGGATAGAGAGACGGGTGCTGAAGTTGTTAAAATTTAAACTGTTTACTGAGACATGTGGATATGTAAATGGCTTAAATAAGAATTTTCCTCTTCTGTTATTCATTCTGTTTCCTTTCTAAGTCATGCATAGTGGAGTATTTATAGATGACGTGATGCCTAATGTCTACCTTAAAATAATCCCACAGGGCGGGGTGGGCATAATGGGTGAAGTTCCCTGGCTACAAAACAAGGGTAGAGCTGTGACACTCGTATGGTCACTGCAGTGGACAGTGACAGGCTGCAGTCCGTGCGGCAACGGGCGGTGACTGGCCTTGTGACAGCTCTGCCCGTGTGCAGAGGTGTGCGGTGTGGACCGACGTGGTTCGGTGTTGATTATTCTTCACTTAAAACAAATCTATCCATAGGGACAAAAGGCGGGAGCTAGTGCTGACCCCAGACTGACTGTGCCCTGGTAACTGTTGAATTTGGGTGCTAGTGGACACCACTTTTATGTATGTTTGCAAATTTCTATTGCTGACAGAAGTATAGCACAATTTTAATGCCTGATGTAAGCTAGTTGCAGGATATGCAAAATAAAATCACTTTAAAAGGTGAATTCCTCAGTGACTGTGCTTTAAAATATGAAAACTGGGGGTCATCCCTGGTGGTGCAGTGGGTTAAGTTTCAGCCTATGAAGCTATCAGCAGCCACTGCAGCACAAGTTTGATCCCCAGCCAGGGAGCGGCCCACATGGCACAGCAGACCTCTCCTGCCTCCCCGCTGCTCCCCTCAGTGTATTTCAGTCAGTCCTCCTGTTCTGCTCCCCACTCAGTCTCTGTTGAATCCTCTCACCATCCCCACACCTCTGGCCTACACCCCAGCTTTTGTACGCAAGAATAAGTAAATCTTTAGAAAAATAAAAATAAATAAAAACTGTTGGGATTGTTTCAGGGGACCACACTCTGCACCTTCTTTCCTTATCCCAGGATGCTTGATGTTGTGAAACTGACATTTCCCAGGGAGGTTCATTCGGAGCTGGTTAAGGCAGAAATCCCTGTTTGTGGGAGATGGGAGTCTCAGACAGGCGTCACTAATCCATCTCACAACAGTGTACAGGAAGCATCTGTCACCTGAGGTACATGTCCCAGCAGCACACTGGATGCTGTTGATAAATGGGCATCAGATGCTGACCTCAATAATTGCTGATCAGTGTGTTGACCTCCTACTGCTCTCCTTGGTGTTGGAAGAGTAACTACAACATGTAGAAGAGACCCTCCACCGCATGGAGTGACATCCCTGGAGCAGAGCGACATGATGATGTATCTCTGAGCAACATCATTCTGTAGTCCCTTGATGGTGACAAATGGTTAAGGAACTAGTGTGAAAAACCTCTCTGAGATTCAAGGACTTTGGGTGGCTTTTTTTCCAGAGGAGAAAAGTGTAGATGGTTGATTTGTTTATGTGTGATTACAAGTCAGGATTCACTGACTTGGTTAATTAACTGCATTAGGTTTATTGCATTCCTATAAATTTATTGTAAACAAAGTCACGTCAGCCTTCTGGCATTACTGTGACATCCGGGATGCTAAAGTACAACCTATTTAGTGTTTTTATTCCTACAGAAACTTTAATCAGGACAGCTAAGAAAATAAACAGCAAAGAAACATGAGTCTTGAAAAATTTTTTTGGCTGTTTTCTAAAAATTTGGAAAGGTTATCATTACAGTGATAAGACCATAAAAGTACATTTTTTCCTCATGAAAGTAATTAAAACCTTTTGATTTTAGGAACTGGAGCGAGCATGGCGAGAATATGATAAGTTAGAATATGACGTAACTGTCACCAGGAGCCAGATGCAAGAGCAGCTAGATCGCCTGGGTGAAGTTCAGGTACAAAAGTATATCGTGTTTTTTACATTGTCTTTACCTATACTGTACAACCCATCTTGTTAAGTGAATGGATTTCATAGACTTGGATTTGAATACCTCCCATGGCGGGAATCCTGCCATCTCACAAGGGCGCCCATCTCTCACTGTTGACAGATCACCATTGACTGGGCACATGGGTGAGCCCTGGAGTCATCTGTGCTCCAGCTCTGCCACTTGGTACTGAGATGTTCAATTATACGGGTTATCAAGTAATGGGTATTTCATCTTCTTTATAAAATACTGAATTAAATACCTAAGCTCCATTTTAGCCTGTTACCTTGATGGATACATCATTAGAAAAAGGGAAATGCAGCATCATTTGGCATAAAGAATCCAGTTTTGTAAACAGGCAGAATCAAATTCCAGGGGTTTTCTTATCTGTGAAATGGAAATAGTATTATCTACCTTAAGTATTTATTTGAGGAATAGAGATAATATGTACTTCAGAAAATAACAAGTCACCTCAGCTTGAGACCCTATGTAAATTTGATCATCTGCATTGGAAACCCAGTGGACTCAGTACAAATCGTGTCAACAAATAAAAGGTTGTAAGGTTGACACGTAGAACTTCAGCTCTCCCCTCCCTGTCTGTTATTGTAGCCAGTCACCATATGTAGCTTTGAATACTTGAAATGTTGGCTGGTGTATTGTATTCCATACTAATTTTCTAAATTTAAATGATCTCAATTTAACCACAACATATGGTTGTGACTGATGTTACACATTTACGTTTCATCTAAGATAAAACCTAAAGATTTCTGTAGAAGACTAGGTATTAAATACTCTAGCTGTCATAAGTATATTCTATACACTTGGCATTTTAGGTTTTTTTAATAATCCCTAAAAAATGTAAAAATCCATGTTTAACTCGTAAACCGTACAAAAGAGACATCAGGCCAGAACAGTTTGCCACCCTGATTTTACCTAACAAAAAATATGTTGATTGTGAAAGTTTAATTGCTGCCTTACAGGATATTAGAGACTTGAGTGTGTAACTGGTATAACATGTTTATGAGTGACCTGACTTAACATCACAGTGAAAATTTTTCCCATAACCTCAATTCTATTTCATTCACATATCCAGTGGAATTTTCTGAAAGAAAAAAAAAAAGTAGTGCTAATATTCTTAAGGTGAAATAAAGATCATAAGTAGTGAAGACATTTTTTGAAAAAACAATAAAGGACTAGAAGGCATGCTCTAAGAGGTAGCCTTGACCTTAGCAGTGACATAATAACTACTCTGCATGTCACAATTCCAGCTACTGTAAGGTGAAAATAGCAAGAGTACACCTACCCTCTTGGGTTACTGTAATGAATGGCCAAATGTGTCAATATTTTTGAAGCAATTAAAAGAACATCAGACACATAAAACAAGCAATTAAATATATAATAAACAGTAAAAACAAGGTAGACATCTTCTAAAGATAACATTCTGGGAAAAAACCTTTAACCTTATTAATAAGAGTTAACCATCTGGATTTGTTATTTTTCCTTTTGATTTGGAAAAGCAGTACCTTAGAAAAATGGACAAAGAATTTGAGTTTTACTTCATAGAAAGTAGAAGTCTGGTTGCTAACACGTGTTTGAAAATTGTTCAGAGTAATCAGAGAAAGGTAAAATAAAACAAAAGGGAGATTTTCATTATATAATCTTTCACGTAGGCAAAAGTATGTATATTTATTTTTAATTATTGCCCAAGTAATGTGAATTCTATTTAAATCCTGTGCAGATGTCTGACTTTTATCCATCTGTGTCTGTAGTCACATTGTTACAGGGCAGGGAGAGGGGCACCCCAGAACCCCCAAATCTGCTTATTCAAAATAGGGTCTGCCATCCACTGCATCAAGATAAAACATGTAAGACCTTAAGTGGAAAAGAAACTGTAATAGTTAGTGTAATAATACAGAAAAGACAAAGAATATAGTTTCTAAACTAAGCACCCAAAGTTACCCATCACCTCGTGGGCAAAAGTCCACCCAAATGGGATTGGCCCAAAGCAAAGCCCGAAAGGCTGCCATGAGTCTAAAACACTTTTTGGCAGGGACCCATAGCAAAGAGTCAGAAACAGATAAGTCTCTGAGGAAAAGAGCAAAATCAAAATCAAGATCAGTGTTGCCATTGTCACCTCCCCACGGGTCTCTCACCCACATCTGTCTCAGTCAGTCCCGGCCAGTGCGGCTTCTTCACGTCTCTTTGCTCCTTGTGCTTCTGGCCTCCATCCTGCTTCCTTCCTTCTCCCCTTTTTCCTCTGTTTTTCTCCTTCTCTCTTCTCCAGCTTCTTATCTCTCCTGCTCAGGTCCACCCTCCCTTGGGTGGGGCAGGGAACATGGAACACACCCTTCTTCCTGGGGACCACCCTCTTACAACATCTCTGATCTGGGATTAGGGTAGGTTAATGTCTGAGGACTTCCTTCTGTCACTTTGCTTCTAGCCTGTGCTTTGCAAAACTGGATAATGAAGGTCACATGCCTTTCTGAGGCCTGAGAGTACGCCTTTGAAAACATCTTTGAACTCCTCAGAGGACTTTTGAGCTTACTGATGAAATACAGATTGTGTTCTAATGCCTACTATTGTCCAAAACTGATATTCAGTGAAGAAAAACGTTTTTTTTTTTCCTAGATGATGTGACTGCTTTGTATTTTACTACCTATATATTTTTTCACTACGTATATTTTTAATAAAATTACAGTTCTATCTAATAGTACTATTATCCTAAGTAGTTATCAACAAGAGTCATAAAATTGTCTAGAATCTTAAAGAAAACCAATATGATCTCTTTTTTTTCCAGTTAGTTTTTAGCCTGCAGGCACGAAATGGACTAATAGAAGAACTAAGAAAGTGGGTATAACTAAGAATAGAATAAAAACAATAATGATAAATCTAGAAAAATTAAAAATTTCTGCTAGCTATTCTTTTTTTTTACCCTTTTCTGGCATGTCTTTTTCTAAAACTGAGGAGGCTAGTTAGTATATTTTCCATTTCTTCTTTCTTTTTGCCCCATCTAATTTTTTTTTCCTTTTTTGGACATTAAGAGTTTCTATTCTGTTGTTTTCTTTTTGTTTTTAGTTTCCATTTTTAATACTTTACAATTATCATTCCTTCCCAAGACCATAAATGATGCAAGAAAAAGCTTATTGAAGAGGTGTGAAATATAGTACACTTAAGCCTGAAAAATTAAAGTTCTTTTCTTTTCTCTGCTTTACCATTTTTTTTTCCCCACTAAAGTCGCAAAATTAGGAGTCACATAGATTAAATATTCTCAAAATTAAACCTACTGCAGTCATCATTTTGAATATATAAATAGCAGAGTTGATAACATCGTTTCATTTTTTTTCCTATATGTGGTCTGTCCATTGTTATGACTAGACTGAATCAGCAGGTATTCAACGTGCACAGATTCAGAAAGAACTTTGGAGAATCCAGGATGTCATGGAGGGACTGAGCAAACACAAACAGCAGAGAGGTACTGCAGAAATAGGTAAACCAGCTTGGGACTTTCTTCCAGGATGATTGACCATAGTGTTATATCTAGATGGAGTAACTCGGAGATCCAGGCTTCTTTTGTTATTATAACAGGTCTTCTTTCTTACTTTGTTTTTTCTTTTTTAAATGCATACAAGAACTGGGGTGTAGGCCAGAGGGTGGCGGTTGGGGGGTGGTGAGAAAACTCACCAGAGACAGAGTGGAGAGCAGAACAGGTGGAGCCACTGAAACACACTGCTGAGGGGAGCAGTGGGCGAGATAAGAGAGGTCTGCTGCACCATGTGGGTTAGCTGTCATGCCATAGTGGCTGGTAATAATTGCTTGATAGTGCTGAGACCACTAGGGAGGCCCTATTATAACAGGTTTTCAACATCAAAAAACAATCCTTTTTTTAACATTGAATCAACACACACACAAGTTTATAAAGTAAAAAAACAAAAGTTCCTCCAGCCTTACCCATACAAAAATAGACCATTGTTTTGAATGTATAATTATAAACACACACAGAATCAGCACCTGATCTATTTTTCTATAGTTTTATTTATTTCCTCTTAACAATACAGTACAGTAATGGCTGGATAAGTGTGCATAGTAGGGATGAACTGTAATTTATTTTTCCAATTCTGTGTCGATGAACATTTAGGTTGTTTCCAGGGTGTTTGGTTTGGATGGTTGTGTCTGTCAGTCGGAAGCCATGCTGTAAGAGACACTTTCACATCTAACTAAACACACATGCCAGGACTAACTGGATCCCAAGAATGAGAAGTCAGCATACATTTCCCACTTGGATCAACACAGACATATTAATTTATATATTGAATTATAATTGTACCAGTAACATTTGAGAAAATCCATGTTCCCATACTCTTGTTTAAACTAGATACTTTCTGAAAAATAAACTAGATACTTTCTCTAATTTATATTTTTTAATGTAATTGGTTTCAAATTCTGAAAATGTTTCTCACAAAGAGGGATTAGAAATAGCAAACTTCACTTAAGATTAGTAGAATTAAATTATTTCTTTTTTTCTGTAGACATAGAAAGATATCTCTAGTGCAAGTATTTATGTTTTATAATTTTTTAATTAGGTATGGCAGGATCAAAGCCTTTCTCAACAGTTAAGTACAAAAATGAGGTAAGTTTGAATTGTTTTTCTAACTAATTTAATTATTCAAAATGTTTAAACATGCATTAGAATTTGTCTACTCTTAAAAAATGTATTTCAAATATATTTAAGAATTGCTATTTTAATCTTGAAATTTCACTGGTTCAGTAAAGTGGTACTTCTAACGTGATTTTTTTTCTTTCCTTTTCTTAATACAAAATAATTGAATCACTACTGTTCATCTGTATTCAGACTTTAATGTTGTCATACTTTTTCTAACCTAAGTAATTTGAATATTTGTGATTATTTCTTATATTTTTTAAAATCTGTAGGTGGATTTATAGATAAGCTGACTGTGTATCATGCATACTATAAAGAAATTACAGCTACAAAGAGATACTGTCAACCTAATTGAAGGCATATATGGTCTTGTATAAGTCAATTTAAAATTTTCTTAATTTTTTCACTTAAAAAATTGCAATAAACAGACCAAGAATTTTAATTAATTTTTTTTCTGTTTTTAAAATGAAAACCAGTAATTTCTGCAGGAGTGTCTTTTGATGCTGAGCTTCAGTGTAAAGCTAACTTAATGTATTACGAAAAATTATATCCAACCATATTTAAAGCCTGGTCATGGTCTCTCAGAACATTTTTCGTCTCACTTTTCAATATGACACCTTTGGCTTGGCAGTGTCCCTTTAATATCTTATAGTGAATTTAAGTTAAGTTACCGTTGCAAAGAATTTAGATATACTTAATTCAATATGCTTGTCTAAATAAGGTGACTATTCTACAATCTTTAGGAAGAGGAAGTAGTCCCACCTCGTCCTCCACTTCCTCGGTCCTATGACTTTACAGAGCAGCCTCCCATAATCCCCCCTCTGCCCAGTGATAGCAGCTCCTTGCTCTGTTATAGCAGGGGCCCAGTCCATCTGCCTGAAGACAAGAAGATTCATCAAGTTCAAGGATATCCAAGAAATGGATCTCACTGTGTAAGTGGCTGAAGTAGCCACAGGATAATCATCACGTCCATCTTCTTGTTTTTGAAAATTATTTTGCACGCAAACATTTTTTATTATAACACCAATTTTGACCAGTGTTTTTTTTGTTTATAGATAACATCACCATTTGTGTTTCTCCTGCTTTGGTTTTACCATTCTCATTTTTTTAATATTTTCACAATTTTAGTGCTTCATAATTTCATAATTTTCATAAATGTCATACAGTGTTTATTTTGCATGTGTTTAAGGAGCAATATTTGAAATACAGATTTTCATTTCAGAACATTAGAGGCAAAATTCTATCTTTATGTCAGAAAGAAGAGAAAAAGGATTATTACAGGAATGACAAAAGGGGTGCGATGTGGGTATAGACATGGCTCCTGGAAACTGCAAATAAGTGGTTTGGGGTTAAGCAAATAAATGTGAAATCTAGTAAGAAAGGAGACCAGAATAAAGAATAGAAGAATGGGACAGAAAAGGAATATTTTTAATTTGAAGTCCAAAATTTTACTGGTTAAAAATCTCTTTTTCTTTTCTACCTTAGTTGTAAAATAAGTATTAACTGTATTATCCAAGATAGCTAACTGAGGCTTTTAATTTTTAGAGTTTCAGCCTTTAGAGGTAAACATTTAAAAGAAACTTAGCATTTCTTTTTTAATTGTATGTCTTCTTTCAAGGGTCCAGATTATAGACTCTACAAGAGTGAACCAGAGTTAACAACAGTGGCAGAAGTTGATGAATCTAATGGAGAAGAAAAATCAGAACCTGTTTCAGAAATGGAAACTTCAGTTAAAGGTCAGCATTTGAGCTATGTTTTACTTCCTGAGTTTTTCAGACATTCGAGCAATAAATCCCATTGACAAGTTGACCCAGCACATGTAAAAGTCTATGATCTGACACCATTGGAATCTGATGAGTCTCTTAATTCAGAAGTTTTTATGTAGTGGTAATATAACGTGACATAAATCATGTATCTCCTGTCACCTTGACCAATATTTCCAGAACAATCATCCTAGATCAGATGAAGCCTAGGAAGTTTCCTATCAGTTCAAGTTAGGTTTCTCTGAAAAATAAGTTTATACCAAACTTTTATGAAGCTTTCCATTTCCTGAGTTTCCTTTGTTTGTTTTTCTGGTATTTTCTCTTTAAAAATTGTACATAGGAGACTATTGAGAGGTGAGGCAAATTTTCACACAATCTCCATAAAATAAGTACCATGACCTAATACTTAAACTCTTACTGTGAGTACTCTCATTTTCTTTTTAAATGCTGGCCAATCTTTAAAAGGTCAATATTATAAAGAAAAAAGAAGGGGAGGAGTCTACTCAGGATTAAAATCTTAGGGAAAACCAGATATGGGTATGGAAATGAGAACATGTTCTAGATGTTACCTGCTGTGATACTGTGGTTACATAGGAAAATATGACGTGAACTCTGAAACACCTGGGAGAAATAGCCACCAGTTCATTTGTTTTGTTTCACTAGAGAGAGTTTGTGTGCACACGGTCGTGCATGCACAAAACATAAAGAAATCAGCAAAATATAAAACTTTTTAAATTGCTGATTTCTTACAACGTGCTCAAGAGTCACAAAGTTAAAGTTTGGAAAATATTAAATTAATATTCACGTAACTTTTTCCCTACTTGGAATGTTTTTCCTAGATTTTCTAATGTCAGTATTTTTTCCTCATTGGCAAAATACCACCACCTTGGAAAACTTAATGTGGATACACCTTTCTCATTCTTACCAAATTCTATCATGGCTTCATTGAAAGTCTGTTATTAACTTTACCTTTTCAAACACAAATGTAGGCCTAAGCCTCTTAGTCCTTACTGTATTGGTGCTTATTATTGTAAATAGCAGGAACTGCCAGGCTACAAACAAAAGCAAATGTTTTGGCAATATACTTAACTAGATGCCTTGGCTCCTCCTCCCACAGAACGCTAGTTAATAACACTTAAAATATCTTTAAGAAGCTTTAGTAGGTTGAGGCAAAGTAAAGAAAGGAATGCTCAGACTGCCAAAACAAAACAGGGCAGCCCTCCTGGCTGAAGCAACAGCAGAGCTTCTCTCAATGCTGGCGGCCGGAAGTCCCACATCAGGGTCCAGCAGGGTTCAGATTCTGCCTCCTCCTGGCTTGTAGTGTTACGGGACAGGGAGAGGGGCATCCCAGAACCCCCAAACTTGCCCCTTTAAATAGGTTCTGCCATCCACCACATCAAGATAAAACATATAAGACCTTTAGTGGAAAAGAAACTTTAATATAATTAGTGTGGTAATACAGAAAAGACAAAGAATATAGTTTCTAAACTAAGCATCCAAAGTTACCCATCACCTCATGGGCAAAAGTCCACCCAAATAGGATTGGCCCAAGGCAAGGCCCAAAAGCCTGCCACAAGTCTAAAACACCTTTTGGCAGGGACCCATAGAAAAGGATCAGAAGCAGTCAGACAAGTCTGTGAGGAAAAGAGCAAAATCAAAATCAAGATAAAAGCTGCCATCGTTAACCTCCCCACAGGTTTCTCACCCACATCTGTCTCAATCAGTCCAGGCCAGTGCAGCTTCTTCACATGTCTCTGTTCCTTGTGCTTCTGGCTCTCCATCCTGCTTCCTTCCTTCTCCCTTTTTCTCTTCTCTGTGTTTCTCCTTCTCTCTTCTCCAGCTTTTTATCTTTCCTGCTCAGGTCCACCCTCCCTTGGGTGGGGCAGGGAACCTGGAACACACCCTTCTTCCTGGGGACCGCCCCCTTACAGTAGGTGCTGCCTCTTGCTGCTCCTTCACTCTGCCTTCCCCAGAGTGTGAGCAAAGAGAACGAGTGTATGCGTGCGTCGTGGATGCTGTGTCTTTTTATTAGGGCCTCAATGTGAGCGTCACAATTCAGTGCATCACAGGAAGGCTTCAAGGCATTAAGAGGAATGCCAAAGCCAACCTTTGCATTGTGGCAAGACAAAGGTCAGAACCTGAACAAACCAGGAGATGCCCTCAAATAAAACTGGGTCCTTCCAAGGGTTGTACTCTCAGAGGAAATTGATTAATTGGATTTCACCAAAATTCAACATTTCTGCATATCAGAATGGGAAGAACTATCATCAATCCAGAGACCTTGATCAGAGTATGGTAGCACTTACAAATCAATAAAGACAGGGCCTCCCTTGTGGTGCAGCTGTTTGCAGCGGTTTAAGTCTCAGCCTATAAAGCTGTCCGCAGCCACTGCAACAAAAGTTCCATCCCCGGCCAGGGAGCTTCCCACATGGCGCAGCAGACCTCTCCTGCCTCGCCCGCTGCTCCCCTCAGCAGTGTATTTCAGTCATTTTGCCTCTTCTACTCTCCGTACTGTCTGGTGAATCCTCTCACTGGCCCCGCGCCCCCCCCCCCCCGCATACACACACCTGTGGCCTACATCCCAGTTTGTGTATGCATAAGTAAATAAATCTTTAAAAGAATATATTTTTTAAAAAAAAACAATCAAGACAAACCACTTGATAAAAAGGTAGGCAAAAGATTTGGACACTTAGCAGAAAAGAGACACAAATAGCCAACAACAATCTTAGGAAGTGAAAATCATTGTAAAAGTCTGGTATAAATTTATTTCTCAGTGAAACCTTATCTGGACTGACAGGAAACTTCCTAGCTTCATCTGCACTAGGATGAATGTTCCAGAAAGTATGGTCAAGGTGACACCGGCTATGGGGTCAAAAAATGTAGGACTTATAAATTATAAAAGGGAACTTTAATGCAAATTAAAATCACACTACTATCCCAATCAAATACTATCCAAAAATTAACAAAGATGTAAGAAAATTTTTTTAAATAAGTAAATTAAAGAAAATTAAAAAATAAAGTCACAATCCGTGTGTTCTAGACGGCTAGACCATGAAGGGCAACTGCCAGGTGTGAGTTCAGGTGTGGAGCGGTTGGAACTCAAACCCAGTTGTGATGATGGCAGCAGATGAACGACTATCTGCCAGCTTCTTTCAAAGTTCAACATGTAATTATATCCAGCATATTCACGCACATGAGAAAAAGGAAAAATACAATTCCTCCAAAGGATTTTCATAGTAATCTGAAGTCAAAATAGCCAAAGACTGGAAGAAACCCATATTTCTATCAAGAGTCTGCACGATAAATTACGTTATTTTCGTATATGGGAATGCTCCTCAGCAGTATTTTTAAACTCACAAATGTATGACGTATATAAGTCCCCAAAACATGTAGAAATAAGAAAAATTAGGTTGTGTGAAGTACAAGAAGACTCATGGTGTATGATTCCCTTCCTGTGAAGTTGTGACTGGAGTTGGTATTTATCTTGTTTGAGATGATTCCACAGGCATATGTGTTTGTCAGAGCCACCAGTTATCCACTTAAAACTGCATGGCAGTATACATTTCGCCTCAGTAAAACTTAAGGAATAGTACAAAGACTTGGAGATTCTGCCACTTACTGTCATCTAAGAGAGTTCTACAACTCCTCAGGCGGAAGTGAAGTGGGCAGATGTGAAAGGTCCAAGAAGCATAGAATGAAAATATTTTTCCCATTTTTTTATTTACATATTTTTACATCGTCGTTCATTTTTGTACAATATTCGAGTCCTCCTCTCAGATGTTGACCCCATAAAATCCCCACCACCAAAACACCCGTGAAGCGTCACCTTAGACTCCTGTGCTTGTCCCTCCGTTTGCATCTCTTTCTCTCCCCTCCCCCGATGAATGTCTCCAATTCATAGTTTGCCTGCGAGTTTTGTCTTTTTTTTTTTCTGATCCCTTGTATGGTTTCCCTATAGAACAAAAATATTTTTGATACCAACAGCCTAACAATAGGACATTTATCAGCATTGACATGTTCTAAGCTCAGTGTATTGTTCCAGGGGATACTAATTGTCTTAATCTGTTACAGGGCAGGGAGAGGGACACCCCAGAACCCCCAAACCTGCCTGCTTAAAATAACTTCTGCCATCCACCCCATCAACACAAAACATATAAGACCTTTAATGGAAAGAAACTTTAATACAATTAGAAAAGACAGAGAATATAGTTTTAAATCAAGTACCCAAAGTTACCCGTCCCCTCATGGGTAAAAGTCCACCCAAATGGGATTGGCACAAAGCAGGGCCTGAAAGCCTGCCACAAGTGTAGAACACCTTTCTGCAGGGACCCATAGAAATGGGTCCGAAACAGCCACACAATTCAGGGAGGAAAAGAACAAAAAATCCAGATCAACATTGCCATTGTTAACCTCCCCCCACGGGTCTCTCACCCACATCTGTTTCAGTCAGTCCAGGCCAGTGCAGCTTCTTCACCTGTCTCTCTGCTCCTTGTGCCTCTTCTGGCCTCCATCCTGCTCCCTTCCTTTTTCCAGTCTCTCCTCCAACTTCTTATCTCTCCTGCTCAGCTCCACCCTCCATTGGGTGGGGCAGGGAACCTGGGACACTCCCCTTTCCTGAGGACCACCCTGTTACAGATTGACTTTAATAATTTGAATATGTATGTAGATGTGTAAGATAAAGAGATTATATGTCTTCCAAACTAGCAGGAAGACAAACTGAACAATAATCCAAAAAATGAGGGGAAGAAGCAGGGAGGAAGTAGGAAAAATGCAGAACAAAATAAATTGGTAGGAATAAATATAAGCATATCAGTAATTACAGCAAATACAGTTGCATTAAAGGTTGCACTTGAAAGAGATTGTTGAACTCGATTAAAATTAGAAATATGATGTTTACACTTACATGATGTTTACAATGTAAACATCTGAAACTTGGAAATAGAAGAATGGAACCTAATGACTGAACACCTCAAGTTGTAGAAAATTACATAATATAGCATTCCACACGTATATAAATAAGTATATTTAAATAAGGAAAACTGTGTAGTAATTTTTAGGAATTCACATGTACAAAACTATAAAGAAAGCAGAAGGAAGGCAAACTTGTAATCCAACCAGAGACACAGGCAAGAGATAGGGTGAGAGAAGGCTGATCACAGGCTATTATTAAAGGTAATGCTATTTCTTAATGACTAAATAAATGGTGAGATCATTTTTCTTTATATTCACACATACTTTATACTTACTCCTTTTATCTGCTCTACTTAATAAAAACAGTAGAGAGGAGTAAATCTTTCTCCTCTACCCATTCAATTGTGTCGAAGGTGGTAGTAGTAATTTGGGTAGTGTGAAAGTTAATGAAGCGTCAGGCATATAGTCGTGCGTTGGAGAAACTGAAAGCAGAGGTTCACAACTTGCCACCCACAAGCCGGGATCTTTGTTCGCATTCTTGTTGGTGAATACATAATACAGGGCCACAGTATAAAATTCCAGCGTATACAGCACTTGAGCAGACACTTTATAAAGAGTATATTCACACAGCAAATAAGCATATGAAAGGGAGCTCAGTCCTTTCAGTCATAGGGAAATGCAAATTAAAGCCACTAGGAGATACCACTGTACACACCAGAAGGGCTAAAGGCTGACATTACCTATTGGAGTTATCTGTTTTTAGTCCTAGTTTAATTTTGCTTGGGTTTTCCAGATATGTGTCTGTGTTGTAATTAAAATTTCCATTTTCCTTCCTAAATTTTCTACCTCTTCCTTCTCTGGAGCTAGTCGCTCTACATTAGTGTCAGGAAACAGAGGAGATAGTGGAGTTCCTATTTCTGGTGTTGACTTTTGTGGAAACGCTTTCCAGTTTCTCCTGTGCATCCTGGTTCTGGCTTTGGCTTTGAATACCCACGTGTTGGTATTCAATGGATAGTGTAACAGAACTATCCATTCCTCTTCATTTTAGCAAAGCGTTTCTTTTTCATGAAAGGACATGAAATTTCATTTCTATGCCTTTCCTAACAGTGGTATTTTTCTCTATAGTAATATGTTCAGTTGCATTTAATAGATTTTTCTGGTGCTGCTACATTTTATTCAATAACAATGTAGTTCAGATTTTGATGTTCATATTTCTAGATAAGATTGATAATCTGTGACTTTTTTCACTGGCCAAAAAATATTGGTTATCAACATTTAAAAGTTGGAACTTTGTAACTTTTCTTACAAACTCAGTAGCTTTAGCCAGACTGCCCCTGTCATCTGCAGCTCTGTTACTGCCCCTCAGTGGAATCTGCTCCCTTCAGACAGGCTGTAGAGAAAGAATTTGCCATTTATCACATGTGACGTCTGTAATCGCCATGGGTAAAGTGTTTCAAATATATCTAAAAATAAGAACTGTGTTTTATTCTTGATTTTGCAAATCCTAGTTTATTCTTTTTGCCCAGGATGTATATGGGGTAAGTGGGACTGGTCAGGTTACAGAATGTAGACATTCTTTAATTTGTGATTATGTAGCTAACTAACAATTGGGATTTAAATCATTTAGAAAAAGTAAAGAAGTACACAATCATTCTTTCTACCAAAATGTGACTTTACTCAGAAAAAAAATATATCTCTGAAATACATTCTCTACTATGGTTTGACATTTTGCTTGATGTTTTGGCTCTTGTAAAATTTGGGGAGTTTTTTAAAATTTGCAATCACTAGCTCTCTAAATAAATGCTCTGGGGCCTCCCTGGTGGCGCAGCGGTTAAGCGCTGCGCTGTGGAGCTGTTGGCAGCGGCAGTGCGAGTTCGACGCCCAGCCGGGGAGAATCCCACATGGTGCGGCAGACCTCTCCTGCCTCGCCCGCTGCTCCCCTCAGCAGTGTATTACTGCTCTGCCTGTTCTGCTCCTCGCTCCTTCTCTGGTGAACCCTCTCGCCGCCCCACACCTCTGGTCTGTACCCCAGCTTGTATGTATAAATAAATAAACCTAAGATAAAATACAAAAAGAAAAATAAATAAATAAATAAATGCTCTGTAGTACATGGATAAATTACATTATCAATAAAATGTGATTTATTTTGTACCAAGTGTCTTAACAGTGGGGTTTTTAAAAATGGAACCCAAACTGGCGTAACAAAGACCTCTTGCAAAGTTACTTGGATATCAGTTCAGGTTTTCATTCTCAAATATACAACTCTAGTCAAGTGACAGAGTTCATAAACAGTGTTACAATTTAATTGAACTGCAGGGTGTTTGGTGTATCATGGGAAGGGGTCCTGAAATAATTGTTCTACCAATTGTTGTTTTTTCCCTAGTTACTGTATGTAATTTTAAAGTGAATCCAAAGAAAGTGCATTTTTTTTCACTTTTTTAATAAACCTTGGAGATTTTAATAATTTTTCTTTTACAGGTGTCCCCAGTGGACAATAGTGTATATACTCTACTTGCACATGATGACTGCAGTGTAAATGCATAGGTTTTATGTGTTTACTTACTATTAACTTTTGTTGCTGTGTTAGTGATTTTATGTGTTTTGTCTCCTAATGATAAAAATCTGAGTTTATCTTAGAAACATGTGAGAGAGAAAGCAACAGCGATTACCTAGCATTAGCTGTTGTTACCCGTTGCTGGCAGACTCTTTATTGAGGGAGTTACAGTTTGATGGCAGGAGACCAAATGGAAATAAACTGCATTTCAGCAAATCACTTAACCCTTTGGGGCCAGAACTTTCCCAATCTGACACGTGCAAATGTGTTAGGTTAAGGTGCTTTCAAACTCTGTCGATGTTGTGACTGCTTCCTTAAGAAGTAGAACTGGGCCTCCCTGGTGGCACAAGGGGTTAAGTCCTTCACTATGAAGCTATCAACAGCCACTGCAGCAATGAGTTTGATCCCCCACCAGGGAGCTGACCCCCATGGTGCAGCAGACCTCTCCTGTCTCTCCCACTGCTCCCCTCAGCAGTGTACTTCAGACAGTCGCCTGTTCTGCTCCCCCCTCTGTCTCTGGTGAATCTTCTCCCCCCCCACACCCACCCCTCTGGCCTACACCCGAGCTCTTGTATGCATAAATAAATAAAATAAAATCTTTTTTCTTTTTTTTTTATTTATACATACAAGCTGGGGTACAGGCCAGAGGCGTGGGGCTGTGAGAGGGTTCACCAGAGACAGAGTGGGGAGCAGAACAGGCAGATCAGAAATACACTGCTGAGGGGAGCAGCGGGCGAGGCAGGAGAGGTCTGCCGTGCCATGTGGGATTCTCCCCAGCCGGGCGTCGAACTCGCGTTGCTGCTGCCGACAGCTCCACAGTGCAGCGCTTAACCGCTGCACCACCGGGGAGGCCCTAAAATAAAATCTTTAAAAAAAAAAAAAAAAAAAAGCAGAACAGCAGAGAAAGAGCTGAAGGGCTCCCTCCAGGCCCTGATCTGCTTAGACTGCAGGGGGTCACTTATCCCTTTATGGTTTACCTTCTTGTCTTTGCAAGGTGTTGTGAAGGTACATGACCCCTTACGGAGTTTCATGATGCCTTGTTTTCATCTCATCAGTTAACCTATAGAACTTTCTTTCTAAATCTAACCTTAGCTCTGCCTTGTGGTCCCGTGAGCTGACTTACTAGGTAGAATAGTGAGTGGAGGCCGCTCCGTTGTCTCTGACTCTTTGCAAATAATAGATTTGCCTTCTAATTTCAAAAGCCTCAGAAATTGAGGATGTCAAAAGAAAGCAGTGTTGCATGAGAAAGATTTGGGAGAACTTACTGCTGTTTTAATTTTCAGGTTCCCACTTTCCTGTTGGAGTTGTCCCTCCAAGAACAAAGTCACCAACACCTGAATCCTCTACAATTGCCTCCTATGTAACCTTGAGGAAAACTAAGAAGATGATGGATTCAAGAACGGTATTTAACTTAGAAATTCATTTCTAGAAGGGTATTTTCATACCTTTATTTTTTATTTTTTTCTATGTGGATTTTCATCTTTGTGTTTAAAAAAAAAACTTTAGTAACTTCTCTTAGAAAAAGTAGAGTAATCTTAATTTTTTAAAATCGCATTCAGAGAATGGTCACCTTAGAGGACAGACTATGACTCTGCCTTCCCTTGATGAGCTTTGACATGGGTCTTGTTCCACAGTATGTGGGGTGTAATCTCAGGGAGCTGCCCTGTGTTACTTTTTGACAACCCCAAGAATTTCCTTGGTAAGAGGGTGTCCTCCGTTCACCCAGTTTAATGCATTTCCAAGTGGTTCCAATTTCACAGGGTTTTTAGCTATGGTAGACTTGGGAGTTTACCAATCCTCTGGTTTCTCTAAGAAATATGAAGGAAGATTGCAATAATCCTATATATCACACTTTCATCTTAGATTCTTTTACTTCCAACTGTCTCTAACCAGTCTAATCTTGATTTTCAGGTGATTTAACTCCCTTTTCACAAGTCTAAAAATTTGTACTATGAAAGAACTTTTACTTTTCGTCTTTAGAAATTCTTAATGGTGTGAAATACGTTTGAACTAGTGAGAAAGCTGGAAGGTACAACAGATAATAAGATTTGTGTTTATTCTTGAAACATTTTAAAGTACAGGTACAAAGTATAGGCAAAACTGACAGATCCCAATGAAGAAATATAATATTTTTAATTAGTACAAAATTATAAAGACCTATTAAAATCATTGTTGTGGGCCTCCCTGGTGGCACAGGGATTAAAGTCTCAGAGACAACAAGCTATCGCCAGCCACTGCAGCATGAGTTCAATCCCTTGCCGGGGAGATAACCCACATATCTCCTCGATGTTCCCCTCAGCAGTGTATTTCAGTAGATCTGCCTGTTCTGCTCCCTACTCTATCTCTGGTGAATCCTTTCCTACTCCCCCTAGCCCTGCACCTCTGGTCTACACCCCAGTTCTTGATTGCATAAATAAAATAAATCATTTTTTAAAATTAAATTATTTTTATGGTATAAAAATAATGAATAGCTATGCACCAGTGTTAACATCAGTGGCCTTGACTCTGCAACACTATTATTTGTTCATAGAGCATATGTTATAGATTTGAAGGATGTTTTCTTTGGAAATTGTAATGCTGATATAAATGGACTAAAAAAGTGCATTGTTGAGATCAAGCAGAAGTATGTATGGATCAGACAAGTGCCATAGTATATGAGGAATGACTTTAAGTCAGTTACCTTTAAGGTTTTTGAGTGGAAAATAGGTAAGTGCAACTATAGCACAAACAACAATTTTTATTTATTTTTTTTTAATTTATTTATTTATACAAGCTGGGGTACAGGCCAGAGGCATGGGGCGGCGAGAGGGTTCAGCAGAGACGGAGTGGGGAGCAGAACAGGCAGATCAGAAATACACTGCTGAGGGGAGCAGCGGGTGAGGCAGGAGAGGTCTGCCGCACCATGTGGGATTCTCCCTGGCCGGGCGTCGAACTCGCATCGCTGCTGCCGACAGCTCCACAGCGCAGCGCTCAACCGCTGCGCCACCAGGGAGGCCCACAAACAACAATTTTTAAATGCTAACTATACTCCTTTGAGATACTCTTTTCCAATTATATTGAAGAAAAGATCTAAAAGTTAATAATATCTAGCATTTTTTTAAAAAGTAGATTTCTACAATATGGTAACTTGGAAAAGGAGGTTATAGTTTGACATTTTTGCATACACATAAAAAGCTTTGGGAAAGACACATGTTTGTCATTACTGAAAATAAAAGGCAAGGGTACGAGAGTAGCCAGCTTCCTTATCAGTAGTGAGAACTTACTATTTTAGATTTTTTTTTAACAAAGGCAAATTTCTTTTATTTTACAAATAGGATCTTACAAATAAGATCATTTCTGCATATGAAGTCTTTTCATTTTCCATTTTCTTTTAGTTTCCACTTGAGCTTTTTAAGATACTTCTTTTGCACAGTAGAAGGTAGTCCTATAGCTGTAGCTCCATCCCGCAGACTTTTTTCAGATTGCATCGGAGAGAAAAGGATGTCCACAGTGAGTCTGAAAGAATTTCTGCCTGGGCGCTTTCAGAAGCTGCAGCGGTCTCGGTCACTTCCCAGTGCACCAAGCCCAAGGATATGGAGAAACATACCAACTCTGTATCGTAGATCTTGGGATATGTTTAATCTTTTTAAATTGCCTTGATATAAAATAAGCTAAAATTAGACATTAGCTTATGACTGATTATTGAAACACGTATTTTGAATATTACACCAATGTTTTACATTTTCAGGAAGAAAGTGAGAAGGAAAAGTTGGTTGGCAAATGTAGGGTCCAGTGTTTTCACCCTTTAGTAGATCAGAAAAAGAAGCCATTTACTTACAGAAAATAAATATTGCCACAGTTCTGTTACTGAGTCTGTTTGCTCTGATGGTCTTTTCACAGTAAATGTGTGACTCACAACATTACATTTTCCTTACAAGAATTTCTGCTAGTAAGAGGCTGCATTTCCTACTGCTTCTTACTCTGGGTTTTGTACAATTTCCCTTTTCAGGACTGTGTGGCGAGCACTTGACCCTTTTGTCTTTTTCTTAAAAACAAGAAAATACCTAGTGAAGTGCCTCTTCTCTCTCCTCCCTCCTTTTTTGCCTTTCTCTTCCTTTCCACCACTGACCAGGTACCACCAGTTACCAGTGAAGGGCAAATAACTTAACCTTTCTGGTGTTCTCTAAATCTCCACTGTTGATTTTCAAAACAAAGTAAATGCATTTGAGAGCATTTTTTCTTCCAACATACTTCCCAGAAGTTTCTCGGTGTTGATGCGTCCGAATGTTTGTTTTTAATTTGAAGGAAAGACCACGAAGTGCAGTGGAGCAGCTGTGTTTGGCTGAAAGCACTCGACCCCGAATGACTGTGGAAGAGCAAATGGAAAGAATAAGGAGACACCAGCAGGCGTGCCTGCGGGAAAAGAAGAAAGGAGTAAACGTTCTCGGTGCTTTAGACCAGTCACCCTTACAGAGTCCTTCAATTTTAAGGGATAATCCGTTCAGGCTTACCCAGGTATATCGTATGCTTCTGATCACCCTGTACATCAGATATCATTGGAGACTTAGAGTTATAGAGTTACCTGATGAATGGGTTTTTGAGTGTCTATACTACGGAGAGTTGTTTTATACTATGTAAGCTTATAATAATGTGCTAAGACTGCTGAGTAAAGGGGAAATGGCCCTGGGTCCAAAATACCCGAGCTAAATTATACGTTGGATCCCCTTGCACCGGTCGTGTACTTAATTTCCGCTGCTGTAAATCAAGACGGAAGCAAACTGCACTGTCTGTTTTACAAAGGTACTGAGACAGAAGTGCTCTCAGCAAATGGAAAAATGCCTTGTAGTTCCCAGATCATCCCCAGCTCCCCTCCCAATAAAACGCGTGTTGCTCTGAGTGTCCTGATTATGACCTAAATCATAGCTAAAGAGAGCTGTAAGTCAAAATTCTAGGTCTGCTACTCATCACGTCTCAACTCCAGCCTTGTAAAACAACGCCATTCCATTTTTTCTTTGTTACCTGGATTCATAACTACAGGGCAGACTAGCAACTTTGATCTGCTCCCTCCCTGTTGGTACCCATGCTTCAGCTGAAAGTACCTCCTGTCTTCCTAGAAATCCCCTTTCCATCTCATCAGGAGCAGGCGTTGCTTTGAGACATTCAACAGATTGAATCTGTAATGTGCAGTTACTCAATTCATCGGTTGAGTAACTGCATGTATTACACGTTACAGAATGAGTAAATTCCCTCTGTTGGTTTTCATAAGGAAACCGCCTTGTGAGTGAAGAATCAGCTTTTTTTCAGAATGAGCAAGTGCTATCTAAAAATCAAACCTGCCATAGAGCGTGGATCTGAAAACAGTGTGTATCTCTTGAGCAGACTCGAAGGAGAGATGATAAAGAACCTGACACTGTCATTAGAGAAAATGATGGCAAGTCAGACCACGAGACTCCTGCAGCAGAAACTGGTCGACTAAAAGCAGCTGAATCTGAAAGTATGGATGTCAGCAGAGAGGTAGATGCTTTATACAGTCCGTATTCCAAAGGGGTAGATTTGTAAAGATTAGATCAAGTTGGGAAGGTTGAAAATAAAGTTGTGATTTATTCCATCATAGGGGCCATTGATCTAAGTGAACTGCTGGGTGTTGTTTAATATGATGGATGTGTTCAGCCATATCCCCGGATACTTGGAAATTTAAAATAGTGATCAACCAAAGCCAGAATAACTGTTAACTCTGTAAAAGAATCTTATGTCCCACAGCAGCTAGCTATTAGCCATGTGCCTTCGGATAAATAACTGTTCTTGTCCTAAGAGTAAAGACTGTTAGTATTTTTAATGATTTGAATCTCGATTTCTATTTCAGTAAATTTTGAACCCAGGGTGTGATTTTTAAAGAAATTCTATTTCTGAATCATTTTAGACTTACTACTAAATATAAAATATAAGACTGCTTTGAAAAAGAGATTTTCTTCTTCTTCTTTTATAGTTTAAAAAAACTGAAAATGTTTTCTGTGAAACACTTTTCAAACCTGAGCCAAATGGAGTAAATTCTGAGGAAGTGGTGGATATAGAGAGAAACCAAGAAAAAGTACCTGAGGATATTTCAAACAGGTAATAATAGGGGAAACAAGTAACAGAAAACATTCCCAAAATTATGTAATTGTCCAAAAACGGGGAATTTCAGAGTCAGAAAGTCTTGGTTTCCAGTCCCAGCTTAGCTACCTGTAGGAGCTGTAGGATCTGGCATAAGTTCACAGCCTTCAAAGGTTGGCAGTTCTTCTACTTGTGAAAATGGGGATGTTATTAGTGTTTATCTCACAAGTGTGTCATAGGATTAACTAGGAAAATACACGTACAGCACTTATCACTGTGCTGGCATAATATTCAATATCAATAAATACCTTATAGAACATGCAAGAGGCACATAAGCACAGCCTCCTTGCCTGTGTGACAGTTATTGATCAGAAGCCTAGTTGTCTGATAAGAACTCCAGCAGGTTTGCTATTTATGTGTTAGCTATATTTCTTTTTTTTTTTTTTAAGATTTATTTATTTATACATACAAGCTGGGGTACAGGCCAGAGGTGTGGGGCAGCGAGAAGGTTCACCAGAGACAGAGTGGGGAGCAGCACAAGCAGATCAGAAATACACTGCTGAGGGGAGAAGCGGGCGAGGTAGGAGAGGTCTGCTGCACCATGTGGGATTCTCCCCGGCTGGGCGTCGAACTCGCACTGTTTGCTGCCGACAGCTCCACAGCACAGCGCTCACCCGCTGCGCCACCAGGGAGGCCCCTAGCTATATTTCTTAATTAGCCTTCTTAAGTGTATTCTCTGTCTCACCCTCCATAAAAGAAAATGACCAGTGCTAGAAAGAGAAATGCCATGGTTTTGTGTTACTAGGAATACCTTTATCTCTTCAATGAAGAGCAAGATTAAACTGGAGAAGTATTTGGCAGTAGCTGATAAGAAAAAAAAATTACTAAATTTTTGTAATAGGCATAGATTAAAACTCATCCAGTATATAAAGAATCAGTGAGTTTACAGTGATCAACAGTAGCAAAAAATAATTTGTTGGCCATTTTGGAAGATGCTAGGGAATTGATTTATTTTTCTCAAACCTGGAAGATAAAAAGAGAATCAAATATCTAACCTTTGTCCAAACAAACTCAACCAAAGGGTTTATGAGGATTTTTTTTTCTTTTTAGAAAAATTTCTTTCAGTAAGAAACAAGAGAACAGTGCTGCTTTGCTAGCCCTGATGAAATAATGAATTTGAACAGTATTTCTCAGTAGTTGCTAAAGCTGTCAGCTGAAAATCTGACAGGGTACTTTATAATGAATGGATCAAGCTGATAACCCCTGAACTCACTCATCATTTTTAACATCACAAAAAGAGATAAACTGTTAATGCAATAGTGCACGACACGACCTAATGATGTACCTCTTGCCCTGCATCCCCCACTAAATCTGATCAAGCCTCATATCTTACTAGTTTACTAAAATTTTAACGGGTACGATTATCAAAATCCAAATTATGGGGGACTGTATAGGATAGATCATCCAGGATCTCGGATAAAGAACAAAAGAAGAAAGGACTGTGGGCTTTTTAGATTAAAATAGCCTCAGAGACTTGTCAGGCAGATGTGTGGTGTGTGGACTTTGTGTGAACTAATTCAAGCAGGTCACTTCAGAGTGATCAGAGAACCCTTAGCAATAGCTGGATGTTTGATGATGCTAAAGTTTTACAAATGCAAACTGACGTGTTTACATATTACAGATTTATAGATTAAATGCTGTGTCGGAATCTGCTTTAAAATAATTTGGGGAACAAGTGACTGGGGGTTAGATGAAACAAGATAGGTGAAATGTGGGTAATTATTGAAGCTCAATCTATAGGTTTCATATATTCACTCCAGTTCTTTTTGTGTATGAAAGTTTCATACCAGGTGGGGGGAAAAAAGATTAATTGCAAGCAAAATGTCATCTTTTCTGTATGGTCAAATTTTTCATATCAGTATATTAGAAGAAAAAAATTGCATTCTGTAATAACAAATTTTAATATATATTAACTTGTTTTCATTAGCCCTCAAAATGAGACACAGCTCACAAATCATAAACCAGAAGGCCATCTGGAAGAAAATACAAAGGACAATATTCATGAGCAGGAAGAAACTGTTCTATCTTATGAGCTAACTCCTGAGGCTTCCAGAGGAAATCAAACAATGGCAGGTAGGTATAACACATTTCATCATCTTCTCACTGGCCTCCCTCTGAACTGCTGACTCTCTGTTCCCCTCCGTGATCCACATGTGGGTTCTTCTTTAATAATGAAAGATTCTGACCCATAATTTGGTAAAAGTAAAATAGAGTTGTCAGTGCTCTTCTGGCTTTTCACAAATCTTTTCTTTTTTCTCTTTTAAGTTTTTTTGGATGGCTTTTGGCAAGGGGTTGGGACTGAGGAATCATACTCCAAGTACATATTATCAGTTTTTCTTCTCATTGTGCTTGAGCAAAAAAAAAAAAATCTAGTAATCCCCCTCCTTATTCCTGTCATGTTGCAGAAAGATAAATTCCCTTAAAATCAGTTTTTCAAGTATGTCCATGGGAAGAACATTCCCTACATTATAGAACCATAGCTTGCAAATTGACATCATCAGTCACGTTGCCTTTTAGCTCTCAGTAAGCACTGTCTTGGCCTTCACCGTCACTTACAAGGCAGTGTACACCTGAATCCAGCATTTCTTGTAATTGTCACTGACCCCACTGTGGTTATTGTCACGGCAGGTCTGGGTTAAGGGGGTGCATGGGTATATTGAAACCACCACAGTTAAACAGTCTCTGTTATTCAGTTTTATAGAACTAGAAAGGATTTTAGAAGTGAGACCCAATAGCAGTGATACACACCTGAAAATTAACCTCAAAGACAAAAGAATTTCAATTGGTTTTGCAGTTTTATCCAAGTATAACTGACATAACATCCTCCAAGTTGGAACTGTACAGGGAGAAAGAATTTTTTAAAAATCTTCAAGGGACATTTCCTCCCGAACGATCAGTGGTCAGATTAGACAGCACCCCAGTAAACAAGAAATGATTGAATGGGGTCACAACATCAAGATTTCCTTCTCCAAATGTGTCCTGAAGATGTTTACCCTCTCGTGTTTGTTTTCTTCGTGTGTTCTAGTGAAAAGTCCGTCCCCTTCTCCCGAGCCCCCGGCGTCGTCCGTCCCGCCCGCCCAGCCGCAGCTCACGGAAGGAACCCATTTCATGTGTGTGTAGTCTCGGAAAAAGTACGTCCTTGCCCTTCGTGCCTGCGCTTGCTCTTAGAGTCGGGCAGGGGAGCTCAATTCACTGGTTGGCTCGGTGCGTAACATCTGAGAAGAGCTCTGGGAGTGCATGGGGGGGGGCTGGAGAGCCCCCGGCAGTAACTCACATCCCCAGCCCTGGGCCTTCCCATGATTTGCTAGATTCTCTCTGTCTCTTATTTCACTGAATTTAAAAAAAAATAAGAAAGAAAAAACCAGCAATCCGTGGAGGGGATACGGGTGCCAGCCTCACAGAGCTGGACAGCTGTGCTCCCACGCCGTCCTCCCCGAGTCAGAGCTGATCTGTTTAAGTCATTCCGTGTCGATCGACAACTGCGCCTTTCACAGTTGTGGAGACATCTGCACCGCATGGGGAGTTGGTCACTGACTTTAAAGCACAAAGAAATGCTTATGGTACAGTCAACAGAAGAAATAGTGAAATCTTTAGCATCTCTCAGAGATTGTTTCTAAATTTTTTTTAAGCAAGTGGTTAACTACTTAGGAAGCCCTGGGCGGGGGCCGGGAAAGCAGGCTTGTGTCTTAGACAGGGCTCCTTACGCCAGTTTTTGAACTGAGACTGCTTTCCTCAGTCCTGCTTTTAACCTCTGTGGACAGTTACTCAAGTTTACCTGTTGGGTAGACATCGATGGTTTGTTTGTTTCTTTTTTTCTTTTCAGAAAAATCTGTAAGGCTTAGAGTGAGCATTTTATACACTTGTGCATTTTTTTTTTTCTCGTGGAATCTACCAGATCCACAGATGTCTGGTGCCTTAGGATTACCTGTTAAAAAGTTGTAAGCAGGAAAAATAACCTGGAGACATTACGAGCCTGGTTACTCACATATTCTTTGGTTTTGGAGTCTCAACATGCCTGACTACAAGTACTGGCATGACTGAACTTAGCCAGTGGTGTTTATTTTGTAGAATGTACTTCCGTTCACACCTTCTTGCAGCAGATAGAATCTGTGTCCCTTCTTCCAGCCAGTAGGATTTATGTTTAGCTGTCTTGTCAGATTTGTGATTCTTTCTTGAGATTATATCTTCCTGGATCCTGAAGAGGCCTTTGTTTGTCGTCATTCTGCTTCTGGGCGGGAATGACATCCTCTCTGGAGTTGCAAACAACCTGTTTGTTGAAATTTTCCCTATGTCTTGCCTCTCTCACTCGTGTATTACACTTCTAATGTCAAATCTACAGAAGTGACCATGGCAACTTGTGATGGAACAGCAAACACAGGAATAGTGACCTGATGCACGTTCAGTCCCAGCTGCACCAGGAGGAGGCTTCTGTGTTCGCGGAGAAACGCAAGGTTCCCTTGCGGCTCCATAAAAAGAGTAGAAGTGACTGTACACAGCTCGATCCGATAATAAAAGACGCGCGCAGTTAAAAACTCAGGTTCAGTTCTAGGTCCCTTGCATCATTTCATAAGTGTTAGAGCCGGTGGCATTCGACACTGGAATGAGGCTCAGTTATTACTGCATATTTTCTCGTTTCGGGCACGCAGCCTCCACAAACACATAGTGGCAGTCAAGCTCGACTATTTTCTCTCTTCTCATTGTGCAGATGCCATCTTTTTTTTTTTTTAATATTTATTTATGCATACAAGCTGGGGTGTAGGCCAGAGGTGTGGGGGGGTGAGAGGATTCATCAGAGACAGAGTGGAGGCAGAACAGGGAGATCGACAGAAATACACTGCTGAGGGGAGCAGCGGGCGAGGCAGGAGAGGTCTGCTGCGCCATGTGGGAATCTCCCCGGCCGGGCATCCAACTCATTTCGCCGCTGCTGACAGCTCCACACGGTGCGCTTTAACCCGCTGCACCACCGGGGAGGCCCAAGATGCCATCTTTCTGACTAGTCATTTTGGCCGGACTTAGGAAAGTTGTCCAAACGACATTACTACGTGGGCAGCTTAGTATATCCTAAGAGATTTTTGTGAAGTTATGTA
This sequence comes from Scalopus aquaticus, assembly GCA_004024925.1. NCBI lineage: Eukaryota > Metazoa > Chordata > Mammalia > Eulipotyphla > Talpidae > Scalopus > Scalopus aquaticus. Next base: position 18,704 of record PVIJ01002567.1, on the reverse strand, counting down.
AATCTTTGCTCACTTTGTTGATCTTTTGAATGCAGCACTTAGGAGCCTTTTTTTTTTTTTATCGCTCTTTAACTGCATTTGTGTTTCTCTGCCTTGTGCATTCAGCATATGGACACAAAGCAAAAATGTCCCTTAGCTATATTGTGCCCTGGGTTTTCCCTGGCTATACCACCTTAGGAAATGGTCATCCACTCACTTCACAGGCTGTCAAAGTCACTTACCCCCTCTCTTTATTTTTCAGCTATACTGAATTCTCTTGAAACCATTCAAAGCTAAGGACATGGACCTTCAGCGATGTGAGGAGATATTGTACAGTATATTTTAAATCTATGAAATTCATAGTTCTGATGCTTTTGGCCACAGAGCATCATTTTATCACTTCTGGAAAATGTTTATTCCAAAACAGCTTTAATGACCCCACACGTGCACTCCGTCGGCTCCAGGTCGTTGTAAGGACACCAGCTTGCTGCTAGGATTTCAGAGCACACACGTGAAGGTGCTTTTTCATGTGCAGTCTGCAGCCACGGCTGACTTAGTTGCTGATTTCCAGATTTCGATGTCTCTAAAGTCTAGGTAGATTTATATTTCTTTTTGCTTTTCAGGACATTTGTTGTTCTTTCCAAGGAAGCTTGCTTTCCTTTTTCTTTTTTTTCTTCCTGTTTCGGCTACTGCAATGCTTTGTTTCACACTTGATTTGTAAAAATTTTATATATATATTTAAAATGTGCCATTTTATTATTGCTAAGTGAAGTATGTCCCGTTCCTGCTATAATTATTTCGCAGTCAGATTGCAACGTCAGCAGTTACTGCCACACATACTCGTCTGCTTAACCGCAAATGTTATTGCTTACTTTTTCTTAAAAACAATTAAAAATGTAGGTATTTTGAAGTACTGGTCTTATATTTCATTGGAATAGATGTGTACAGCAATAAGCAGGTTTTCAAATCCAGTACTTAGTCTGTGTACAAATGTAATTATGTTCATTGTGTATATATTATGCAATGAGCACATGTAATGTAAGTATTAAAGGCTACTTACTATTGTTTAAATGCAAATGTTCATATCTCATTTCTTTTTTATCATGTTAAATAAATGTTGATGTTCTTAAATCACTTGTGTTAGAAGTTTTTCTCTTTCCATCTGAAATGGAAAGTCTGACACTTAGAGACTTCTGGAAGAAAAAGGCGTCTGCTGTCTGATTGTAGACAGCATCATAAAAGGCCTTTTTCTGACCTCCGGCCCAGTGTCTCCATGTCAGAGTGAAGGAATTAAGCTCAAGGATAAACCACCTTGGCCGTGAGCATATTGCATGTAAGGACAGAAGTAAAGCGCATATCATGTTGACTTTCCCTGCAAGGCCATCAGCTCAACACCACTGAGAAAATGTAGTTTTGTAAAATGTTCTGTTTATCTCCGTGTTTTAGAAAGGCTCCCAGGATCTGCAGTGTCCTGTGCTCCTCAGAAGGGGTATGTAGGCTGCAAAGTGTTATTTTTCCGACATGGGTAACATAAGCAGGACCCTCAGAGATCGTGCTCTCCTACAATACATTCTTTGCAGATGTTCACGCTCTTCAGAATCAATTACATTTTCTTCCTCTATAACCTTTTGTTCGTGCTATATTGTTCCCAGAGTGCCAGGAAATTTGATGCTGTTGGATTCCTATATAAAATGACTGAAACTGCATTGGCCCTGGTCAGTCTTTTTTCTCCCCATGCTATATTAAAGAGGATTTAGACTTAATTCAAAATGCAGATGTATAAAAACTCATCTGCTCCAAACAGAAACACACAAAATAAAATGCAAATAAAGACAGTCTGTGTCACAGGAGGTGAATGAAAAGAGAGGGTCACTTGGAAGAAGAGAGTTTAGTTCCCTGGGTCGGAATAAACATGTTTACACATACATTAATCTTAAGATGTCACAGGCAAGTTCTCTCGAAGAAATAGTAGGGAGGTTACTTTTTTCTTTGGTCATGATACAAAGGTGGTTACAGATCCTTTGTGAGTATGAGTGTGTTTTAGAGTCACTATTGGTTTTGGGGTTTTGTTTGGAGTTTCTTGTGGGGCTTTTGTGTGTGTGCGTGTGTGTGTGTGTGTGTGTGTGAGAGAGAGAGAGAGAGAGAGAGAGAGAGAGAGAGAGAGAGATCTTGATTTATTAAGCACAATTTTTTTCAACTATTTCAAGAAGAGAAAATATCCTGTACTGGGGTGTCCTCAAGTCCACTAGGGAATTTGGAGAAAGCCGTATAAAGTAATTATAACTGTTGTCAGCATTTCAAGAAACCAGATGAAAATCATCTATTTACAAAACGTCAGCACAGATACTTGTTACAGAATGTAGCAAAAGGGACTACTAGATCTTTAAAAATTCAAACCAGACCCATACTTTCTATCTCACCTAAAGCCCACCTTCCAAACTTCCTAGTCTCCTTGGAGCAGTGCACAAAGACCCCAGGAGTACAGAGCTGGGGGTCAGGAATGCGGACTGTCTGGCAAGTCCTTTGCTCCATGGCTCATTTTGGGGGCTTTGGAAGTGGGCGGTGTGCTTTATTAGGTTGGTTACTCAGTCACACACTCAGGTCCCACACTCACCTACTCCCAGTTTATAGAAAGTTAACTGCCATACCTCCTTAGAGGGGTAAAAATAATACAGATAACTGTAACAGGGGATCTGCAAATTTCTTTTTTTCCACACCCACAAAACTATTTTTTAATTGTGTACCCCTTCCCCTTTCATAATGCAAAAGATATTTGTGCAGACATCTTTTTCTTTAATAAACCTGACCTTTTAAAAACTCAGTTCTTGCCATTTAAGAACTGCCCATTTGTCTATGCAAATGTCTTTTTAAAACTCACTGTTTGCCGCTGGGAAGGGGGATAACCTTGAACCCCTTTGCATATTTTCAATTTGACATCTACAATTTTTCATTAGTTAAAAAGGATGTAATTTTTAGCATACTGTAGCCATGCTCTAGTATACTATATCAGTTTTTAATGTTTCCAACATACTCTAAATACTGTTTTAATAATTACATTACCCATTTACAAAGATGCAAACCAGCTTTTTTATAATAGGAAATTTACAGCATTTCTTTTTCTTATCAGACTTCTATTTTCATTTTATTTCCCCGTCATACTTTATCACAGCAAATTACTGTAATACATTAAATTTAATTTTAATTATTTCTAATTCCATCCATGTCTGTGAAATCAGCTATTACAGTCATTTACTTCCTCACCTCTGTGGAGGATTTTATGCCCTGAGGTATAAGAGTCAAATACAGAAAATTACCTTTTCATCTGTGAAGAAGGGAGCTAACAGGAATGGTGCTTTGACTTCAGCAGACTTAGAGGTCATGTGTTTTAGACAGAAGCTCTATGAAAGGTGACAGTCTAGATAAGCAGTCCAATAAAATCATCCTTGTCCACAAATCCTTGAAATGTTTCAGCGTACAAATTTGAAGAATACTATCTTTGACCTATCACATGTTTGTAAGCTTGTTGATTTATACGTGCTTTTTGCATATAAGCATTTTATTCATATAAAGGTTTTATAGAGATTTAGCATATGACTGAGAAACTTGCTGTATGACAACTTGGAACAACTATGAATATGTGAGTAATAAATTGATTCACATAATGTGGAAACCTTTTTAATGCTAATTTAGAGTTTCCTAAAAGTCTTCCAGAAAAAAAGTGGATCATAGCATTCAAAAGTTGAAAATAAACCTTTGAAGTGTACGCTTTGTGTTGCAAAAGCAGAAACTTTTAAATGTTGCTATTTAACTTATAAATTTAATGTAAAATTTTGAAATTTAATTTAAAAATGATCTACAGTGAAAGTGACCCTAAAACACCAGGTGGAAGACTGAGAAGCCGGGGGCCTACAGCATTCTGGGACACACATGAAGTGTGGCTCAAAGCCCGGAGCCATGTCCCTCAGGCTCGGGAGCCTCACAGGCTCTCTGGAGTCCCTGACTACCTCTATGAACTAGCTTCACAAAGGCCGGTCCTTTCTGAATGATGACGCGCTCGTCCCAGCTCTTTCCTACAAGGGCTCATTGGCTCAGTTCTGCTGGTGCCGGGAAACTGCATGGACAATCCCACCAGCTGGGCAGGAGAGCTGAAGGGACTCTCCACCATCTGTGATGCTGGGAAACCCAAGAGCCCTTGTCAGTGCTGGGGGCCCTACTGTGTCCTGGTTGGGAGAACAGCCTGGCACTGGGTTGCCCGGGCTGGAATCCAGCTCTGCCCCTTGCTCACTCTATGTCCTCAGTCCAAGATAGGTGTCCTCTGTGCCTCTACTAGCATAACTGCTATAGTCATCCCTGTGACTATACACAGAGGAAATAAATGGGTGACATGTTTCAAGCGTTTTGAGCAGTGTCTTGCACCATGTAAGTGCACGCACCACATCTAGCCAGATAATTTCTAAATTTGTTAAACAACGGTTTGAGCGGTGTTTTCAAACTGCCTCATAATTTAACCTGCATTGACATCACCTGAAAGGCTTGTGTTTTAACGAGACGAAGCCAGTCTGTGTGGGAAACCCTGTGGGAATGGGACCAAGGGAATAAATACTCGGATTGTGTTAGAGGTCTCTAACCTCCCATAAAGGGGAGGTTCTATTGTGCTTCCTTGCTCCCCTCAACCAAGGGTGGAGCCGAGCGGCCAGGTGGAGCTATAGAACAGGGAAGTCAGGTGAGCTTGGGAGAGGAAGAAAAGGGAACACAGCCCAACTTGCATCCTGGTGCTGCTGCAAAGGAGACATGGGAGGAGATAACTGGAGGAGAGACGGGTAGAGACACTTTAAAGGGACGCGGTGAGAGACGGAGGCTGACAACGGCGGCATTTCTCTGGCCTTGGATTTTTACTTCACTCTTTTGCTTCCAGACTTGCCTGGCCCCTTCTGCCCCTTTCCTGTGGGTCCCCACCAGGAGGTGCCTTAGACTTGCAGAAAGCTGTCAGACCTCAGTGGCCCTGCCCTGGAACAACCCTGTTTGGCTGCGCATTTACCATGAAGGGATGGGTCCTTCGGGGTGTTTTATTTATTTTTTTTTTTTAAGATTTATTTATTTATACATACAGCTGGGGTACAGGCCAGAGGCGTGGGGTGGCGAGAGGCTTCACCAGAGACAGAGTGGGGAGCAGAACAGGCAGATCAGAAATACACTGCTGAGGGGAGCAGCGGGCGAGGCAGGAGAGGTCTGCCGCACCATGTGGGAGTGTCCCC